>CM042324.1:15875986-16063486 GCA_023566125.1 Zingel zingel
AGGGATGCATGTTGAAATTCATTTGAGAAGCAAATCATACTACCTGCAGTGTCCTCGGTCTGAGTCCTGCCTCAGGTGCTGTCTCCTTTTGGCAGGCCAGTCACAAATTTGCAGCCAACTGTTAAATACAGCAAAAATGAAAACAAACACAGTTAATGCAGTTATCATTGCATGGCTAGAGAGTAAATGCTGACTTCCTTAACTACCCAAATTCTGTCTATAGCAACTGAATGTTTTTCATTCTTATTGAAAATAAATAATAAATACAAATATTTCCATCACTGATACAGTACAACAATACCACCAAGATTAAACAATCTGAACATCTTTGTGTCACCTTGTGTCTAGATGACACTCCTGTGGCCACTGCCAAGCGTCTTCCAGGTGAAAGGGAAGAGGAAAGAGACTCATCCGGTCGTCTATGGCGAACAGTGATCATCGGAGACCAGGAGCAGCGGATTGACATGCAGGTCATCAGACCATACCTAAGGGTGGTCACACATGGAGGTTAGGTTGAAAGAGCGTTTACTTTGTGTCTATGTGTGTGTGTGTGTGTGTGTGTGTGTGTGTGTGTGTGTGTGTGTGTTAGGATTCATCCAACATTGGGTTTGAAATACTAGTTCTAACAGGACAGTTTAAGATCAAAGTTGATGATAGTTTTTGATGCAAATATTATGAACCTAGTTGAAAGAAAGAAACATTGCACTCAACCAAGGACCGACCAAATAGAACTGCTGTGCATGTAACTATAGTCAAAGTCCAACAAAAATAGTTGTATAGAGACATACACTTGGTTGGCAGTTTATTAGGTACACTAGGCCTAAACTAAGACAGTCTAATACAACAGTGCTGAAATAAATCTTACCTTCATGAAGGATATACTTTAGGATCATTTTAAAGGACGTAGTTTGTGGTGCTGTTGAACTGAATTGAATTACACTAACAGGGGTTTCTATTAGTTTGTCTACCCTCATTGATGTTAATGGAGTGGAAGCTTTTTTCTCAGTTTTCATATTTCTTCAGACCGTGATAATGCAGCCAGTGTCACAACACTGCCAATGCAGCTGCCGTCATACTGAATCTGTCTCTCTCCTCTTTCAGGTTATTATGGAGAGGGTCTGAATGCCATTATCGTGTTTGCAGCCTGCTACCTTCCTGACAGCGGCAGTGAGGACTACACATACATCATGGAGAATCTCTTTCTGTAAGATCCATTCTGGCCCTTAATGGACTCTTTTACAGTAGCATGCTGTATTATGACCCTTTTATAACATTATTCTTCTACCTTTATTATTTTTCACTGTATAATTGATCAAAGGACTTGACTGGAGAAAATGTTTTTAGTAAATATATGCATGACAAATCTGAAATGATTATTTACATTAAACGCTAGTAACGAAGGTTGATAACTTTACCAACACTCATTGGCATTACGAATTTTACTTTGTGAAGTACATATCTAGGAATTCTTTCAAGTAAAGTGTTTTCATCTTCTATGTTACTGTACCTACGCTCTGAGTCAGATCTGAGCTTGTTTGCTCTGTCCTCAGGTATGTTGTGAGCAGCCTGGAGCTGCTGGTGGCAGAAGATTACATGATTGTTTACATGAACGGAGCAACCCCTCGTAGGAAGATGCCCGGCATCAGCTGGCTGAAGAGATGCTACCAGATGATTGACAGGAAGTAAGACAGAATATCACAACAGTTTATGGAAAATGTGATGGAAATGAGAATATAGTCAAGAATGTATAACTTATGTTGTTGATGCTAAAGATAAATGATGATGCAATTTGAATTTATTATGAATGAAATTGTTATTTAGAAGGAGGAAAGCATCACAAACAATTGAATGTCTCCTGTAGACTGAGGAAGAATCTAAAATGTCTCATCATCGCTCACCCAACGTGGTTCATCCGGACCGTCCTGGCCATCTCAAGACCTTTCATCAGGTGAGGATACATTTAGTGTGGTTTGTAGTCCATCAGTCTATCCTTTGAGTTATATATTGACTCTTATCTAAACAAATCCAAGAAACAGAAAGAAGATAAATTACAAAGTTGTGACATAATAATCCAGTTGCATCACAAACCATAAAGAGCTGTGCTACAAGGACTGGCCTTGATGACTCCGATACAGATATAGGTGTTCAGACTGGATCATTTGTGATAATTGCATGGTGTTGATGCTTTCTGCAGCGTGAAGTTCATGGACAAGATTCGTTACGTTCACACCCTGAAGGAGCTCAGCCAGATCATCCCCATGGAGCATGTACAGATCCCTGAGTGTGTGTTGCAGTAAGTACTCGGAGCCACCAGGGGTCAGTGTTGAGACACTAAACATGTCTATCACTGCTTTTGTTATTTATTGCATGCTTACAGTAATAACACTTTGAGGTGAATGCTTACAGTTCGGTGATCCAACTAAACCTGAGCCAAGCTGTGTTTATTCATTAATATTTAGTTTGTATACTTTATTTAAATATATCGTTGTCACTTTTTATTTTACTACACTTCAACATTTGAAATAGTAGACAACCAAGATAGGGTGTTATATACTAGCAGTCACAAAAAAGAGACCTACTCTAAATCAGCATTCACTCTGTAGACATTCTGTCTTTTGTGGCAAGCACAATGTATCTGAAACATTATACTAAAAGAAACCATGACAGCCACGTTCTATACAGCATACAATTGGGAATAGACTGGGATTTTTGAAAAGTAAAAACTCATATTGGTATTCATATTGTTTTTTTCATCAAACTGTAGGTGGCTGTACCTTTGAATTCAAAAGTTTTAGTCCAACATTTTTTTTTCTCATTTGTTAAAGGTATGATGACGAGAAGATACAGGTACAAAGGGAAAGGTGAGCAATAGATATGCATGTGATTTTATGTAAAATAGAGTTTTAATACCTGCTGTTTTTCCTGCATCTAAGTAGCATTCTTAATATTTGCCTGTCTTACTTACAGACTTGAGCAAGAGGAGCCTAACTCAACACTGCCTAAAGAAAGGTGACCTCCTTTTGCAATGCATGCAGTCCAGTGCCATTTTTTGATTATTTGTTTTATCTACTTCAGCACTACAACATGGAAAATGTTCAGACATTTTATTATTTTATTCAAAACTGGTGGCTGCTAGGAGTGTGAAACAATTTCACTCTCACTTACACACACTTCATTTCATTTAGTCAGATAAGAAATTGAAATAAGAAAGCTTCCTCCATTATCATAAAAAAAGCTATGTAGAAGGCTAAATAGAAAACCAATTGTGTGCGTTTCTTCTCTTTAAATTAAGTGTGAGCAACTTGTGCAGCCACATGGATAGGTTTTGGCAACATAAAGCACAGCCTATTATGGGCTAGATGACCAAGCTAAATATTTATATTTACTTATGGCTTAACTTTAATCTGTCATTTCCAGGCCAAGGTCGATGATAGCAGAGGTTGGCCGTGACATCTGACATTAATGTAAGGGCTGTCACTGACATAACTGTCTTTCCAGCCAAATTACCCCAGGCTGGTTTGTAATGTCAGACCACTGTAACTAATCTCTGACATACAGGGAAATGTTCATGTCTCCCCACACACACATACATGCTTATGTGCGCAGGAGAGACACGATACAGTAAATCACCTAAATGCTGGACGATGGCCTGTCTGGAGTGTTGACTCTCTGACCAAAGGTCTAAAGGGTCAGCTCTCAGTTCAAGATCCAGTTTACAGAACCATATGGAGTCAAGTAAGACCACAAGCAGACAGAAAAAGATTACTCAGATCTCAGTTCCTCAAATCTTCTCTTAAAAAGATGTACATCTCCTTTACTTTTTCCGTCACTAACAGACCCTGTAACAATTAAAATTAAATTCATTGACAACTTTTTAGATAATTGATTAATCGTGTTAGTCCTTCTCTGTGAGCACTGAACTTTCTCTTTTGCCAAGTCATGTTTCAGTTCCTTACATTCAGACTATCTGATCCTCAAACCTCATATTTCTTTCAGACCCTGTGTTACATAAAGCACAGCTGCTAATATATTTAAGCCTGCCTGCATACAACCGATCAATTCTATTTTTAATGGGTTGTACAACCAAGGTCTGGCAAAATTATCCGTGTCACACAGTCTCTCCTGAAATTGGGGGAAATACCCGCCGCAGTAGCTTAGGGTGGGTGGCAGGGTTATTTGAGAAACTGCTGTCCTGCTGACCGTTCCTATCGTACTCAATATATCAAAAGAGCTATCAGCCTTAGTACTGGCTGGTATCCCAGGAATGGACACAGGCACCATCCCCTAACCAAATGTCAAGGGATAACGCAGGGGAAAATAAATAGGCAATGTTTCCAGTTAGATTTAGTTTAGATGTAGTGCATGCTTACTGACACACTGACAAATGTAAGTATTATATGAAATGTATTTGTGGAGATAAAATAAAGTCAGTTGATATATTTCAGACTGTCAGGATAAAGGTGATGGAGAAAGAAAGATAATGAAACTATCTGTATTTGCATTACAGAAGTTAAAATGGAAGAACCAATGGGGGACATTTATTCATTAAAACGAGAGCCAGCTGAGACCACCATCACACGCTTGTTGCACAGGATTAAATCATCTGACTGGATCCATTAGCTGCAAGACAATCATTTCTCTAAAACATTATTTTCAGTGACAGGCTTGCTTCTAACTAAAAGTTAATTTAAGCCAAAGAATTACAAGATATAGCTAAATCAAAACGCATTTGCTCCCTGCATGTTAAGTTGAGCCTTATCTACAGCATGACTTCAGCTTCATAAATGAAAAATTAAGGACTTGAATCATAATGCAATATCTTCCAACGAATGGAATATTGTCCATTTCAATGTGTACATACTTGTATAGATATTTTTGAGAGAGGTGTTTGCACAGATATTTGGTTTTTGATATGAGTGGCATGGGTATTGTTTGGTTTAATGGTCGTTTACTGAAAAATAATGTGCAATGATATTGTTCTGTTTAGACCTACAGTATGATGCAAACGTGTGTTACAGTCTTTAAGTTTTCCAGAGTTGATATGCAGGTGGCATGCTTGTTTATATCCTTCTGTCTCATTTGTTTTTGTCATTTGCCATCATGTTTTAAAAGGTACTTTACAAGATGGAAAACATATATTGTTACAAATTAAATTAAATATATTTAAAGAGAAAGACAAATTAATTGCTAAAAGTGTTATTTATGAAATTGTGCCATTTATTGTTTGTAAAAAAAATAAATGAATGAACGAAAACAAGCCTTTGTCACTTTGTATCCAACCTTGACTTCTAATACATAACAGATGAACATTACAGCTCATAGTTTCATCTTTTTTATTGCCACTAAATATATTCCAGTTTGGTACAGAATGTTTTTTACAGGCAGTTACTGATGAGTTATTAAGGGGCATAATTATGATTTATGAGTGTGTCAATGTTCTTTGTGTCACCTGACTGTTGTTCTTTATAGGGGTCATTTGGACATAATTCTCCTGAGGTGACCCTTCTTCATTTTTACATGTTAGGATACTGTGATCACAAGGTAGCACATTACATAACCCATAATAAACTGTAATTTCTCCTGCATGTTCCTTTACTTTTTTTACCATTGACTTTTATGGCCTATTATGCAAATTCAGTCATTTAAACAATTAACAATTCTTTGTTTCAGATGTGAAAAAGAGACATTAGTCCAGGGAAATGACATTGCTTCTTCTCTGTCTCTTGGCCTATAGTAATATAACATAAATATTTCAGCATGAAAATTAAAATGGAGAAGGGGTCTGTTTGCTAAATATGAGGTTATAACGGATTAAATCAAGAAAGTATTAGGCATATTTGCTTACTTGTTGAGAGTTACATGAGAAGCTCCATACCACTTTCATGTCTGAGGGTGGTACGGATCTTTTAATCTAAGTATCTGCAAGTGTATTTCCCAAAATGTCAAACTATTCCTTTAAGCCTGTAAATGTTGGTAATTTGACATAATCCTAAAAAGATGTTATAAATTGAATACGGGATATCAAGTTTGTCTGTCTTCTGAAGAAGAAGGAGAAAGTATGTACACCACATGCTTCACAACAGAATGTATGAGCCTATATGGGACAGTTTTGTAAACCCTAAATTCTTACCAAGAATGCAGCAATATCTGTTAACTAACAGACTGCTACAACATGTCAACGCTGCCAATAACTTTGATATAAGAGGTAAAAGAAATATTATCACAAGGTGTCAACATGTATCTCTTCTGCAATGGGATTGTCATGGCAGTGAAACATGAAGCCCACAACATGACCATGTGCTCTGATATAGCTGGGACTCCACCTCTTCCCACCTTAAAATTACAGAGATAGATTCAAAAGATTTGTTCAAAATAGTGCACAAACATAATAAACACAAGGTTAGACTGCACACATCCGGTGTGTGTGTGTGTGTGTGTGTGTGTGTGTGTGTGTGTGTGTGTGTGTGTGTGTGACAAACAGAACTGATAAGCTTAAGTTCAAAGACATACAGTAGATCCGTTATCAGACCTATAGCCGTGACTCGAGACCCTGTGTGCACATGGCTGCCGGCCATATAGTTTAGTTGGTTGCATCACAAATATGCGTGACGCAGCAGGCAGACACAGCCGACTAAATATAGGGCTTCTGGTTTTCACCCTCCCTGATCTGTCTAAGAATGGAAACTTTTCCTCTAAAAACCCCAAATAATGAGGTTTCTCTCTTCATTGTGATAGACACATTTCAGTAAGAGGTTGCAACTTTCATACTTTGTCATGTATTACAGTAAATGTCAATGAGTGTGCAATTTGCAGCCCTTGCCGCCTCTCCACGCATTGCCTTTTCTAAGGCACAAACTCTTATGATAAATCACATCTGCACACATGTCTTACTAACAATTTAAGATTTGTACAATTTCTAAAAAGTTCTTCAAATCAAATTACTCTCAAATTAAGAATAAAGATTTTACAAGCTCTAAAATATCAGCATCACCAGTCAACAGTGGCTTTCTATCTGATACTCCACATGTGACTGTGACTCTTTACAAAGAGAGATTTAATTTTGTGTTTCACAGCTTTGCCCCCATCACCATTTCTTTATTATGTTTCTATCTGTTGGGTGTGGGGATTTGTCCTGAATTTGGTTGACCAGTGTTCACTGACCCCTGACAGCAGGTTTAAGATTTGGGATCTACTTTCATGTGAAAGTAGATCCCAAACTGTGAGGCTGCGAAGTCCTCCTCCCATTGGTGCTGTGCGGTGTGGTTGTAAAGCGACGGCCTATTGGCTAAAGGAAAAGGAGGCCGATTGGTTTGAGAGGCTGTGACGCTGCAGCTTAATCCTTTATATGTCTGGCAAGGAGATTGTCTATCAATGAAGTAGTAAAAGGAAGGAACGTCTGTGGCAGAAGAGAAGGAAAAGCTTTTTTCAAGAAGCCTTTTATAGACTGTTTGCTTTGGGTGGGTTCCCTTCTTTTACTTACTTAATTCCACAGGTGACCGATACACAAATCATAGAAAATGAAGTTCATCATTGGCATTGGAGGGTAAGTGTCATTTAATTTATTTATTTACTTCTGTTTGTCTTTTGATGAAACTTAAAATGTAACTCACATCTGTGAAATTAATCTTAATTTCAGTGTGACCAACGGTGGGAAGACCACTTTGACAAATAGACTGCTAAAGACATTCCCCAACTGTTGTGTGGTGCATCAGGATGACTTTTTTAGGGTAAGCTGAATTAGAGTCACAATTATTTTCAACTTGAAGTCACTATATGTTCAGTTTAAAGCTACGGTAACTATTTTATTGTATTATTGTTGAGTTATTGTAACTGTTGTTTTTATATATTTAATTTGCTACGTTAAGTTTACCCTTGAGGACATTTTGTTCTCAGAATTAAACCATCAGTCTGACCTGCAGATGTGCTGTCATCACAGTAGCCTAGTAATTCATCTGGCTGATTGTCTCCTGGACAGCCAATCAAAGGGCTGAGCGTCCCCACTTAAAGTCAGCCTTTGTCCAATCACGTTGCACATTCTGCAACCAACATTTAGCTTAATTATTAACCTAATTTGGCCCAAAAGAAGCCAGAAGATTGTATCTCTCCCACCACCATCATTTTGTACTGCAGGGCCACACAACTGCGAAAAATCGCAATTTCCGAAATCGTAAGAGCCTGCAGATAGTCTGAGACAGTTTGCTAAACAAGCCAGCTTCCATCTTTGAAAACATTTTCATTAAAGTGATATAACAGCAAGCATTATGACCTTCCTGAATTTAAAACATTTTAAAAGAAGTTATTTGGTGAAAGCTGTGTCCTAAGGTATTGAAACTGATATTTCGCAAGCGCAACATTAAAAACCGCACCAAAAAATGTCACGTGCGCTACTTTTGGTGGAGACGAGTCCTTGGCCTGTCCTGTCCAGGTGTGATCAGCTCCGACTGGTTACTAGGTTGCAGCAATGTTTTATTGGTGACTGTTATTTCAGAAACCCGATCAAATAGAAGTCGGGAAGGACGGCTTTAGACAGTGGGATGGTAAGAATGGATTTTGCGTAGGAAAACCATGCAGTAACGTACTTTTTCTTTCCTGCACATTTCCGTAGTTTGGTAACCAATCAAACCTAAACTTTGTGATATTCTGTCATCTATTTTGTAAATGCTACAAACTGTTGGTTGAATGTGTAATGAAGCCTACTCCTCTCTCTCCTCTCCTTGTTCTGTATCAGTGATCAGCGCCCTGGACATGGAAGCTATGGTCAACACTGTGAAAGGCTGGCAGGAGAACCCAGTCAAGTTTGCCCGCTCACACGGAGTGAGCCTGTCACCTGAAGCTGAGGAATGCGACTCGGAGGAGGGGATCCATATTCTCGTTGTGGAGGGGTTCCTCATCTACAATTACAAGTCAGTCGCTGGCCATGCTACACGTTTTTCCTCCACAAGCTCTCAAATATAACCTATAGGCCTCTAAAGCTTTTCACTAATCTGAGCCTTGATCCCCCTCTGCAGGCCTCTAATTGACATCTATGACAAATGTTTCTACATTTCCATTCCTTATGAGGAGTGCAAAAGGAGGAGAAGGTAACAAGCTCTCACAGTGATTCCACTGAAGTGTTGGAAAAATTACAGGCTATAAAATGACTCGATTGGTTATGTTTCTACAGTACAAGGACATACACACTCCCTGACCCCCCTGGCCTGTTCGACGGCCACGTCTGGCCCATGTACTTGAAACACAGGAAAGAGATGGAGAACAGCTGTGACAAAATAGGTATGTTGAGCTAATTCTTCCCATCTGAAATAAGTATAAATGACCCTTCATGTGCCCACATTGCTCTGTCTCCCTTTCCACATTGCTAACAACAAAATAAAAGCAAAATATTTCAATCTCTCCTTTGAAAATAAAGCTTTTACTGCTAACTGTTGGCATCACTTCTGATTTGTGTTTTTCTGTACAGAGTACCTTGATGGGATGACATCAAAGGAAAATATCTACAACAAAGTGTATGAAAGTGTTCAGAACTCCCTGCTGAACAACTTATAGGTACATAAAGAAAATGTAATATATATCATCCTGTAGATTTTCACTGACAGTCTGACAGTGGCAGTGTGAGTAACTTCTCTCCTTTCTCTCTCTACAGCAGGACGGGAATAACAGTGGATTTGTGTATAGACTTGTAAATATTATTTTGAGTAAATGTGTAACACCAGTTCTGTACTTTGATTTGTAAATAGTCAATCCTTATTAGGAACTAATGGCAGAAGTGTTGTGTTTTGTATAGTCCTGTGTAACTTTTTTTTAAAGATAAGACACCTCTGGATTTCCCAGTGTTTTACATCAGGGACAGATCTCAATTCTGATCTTGTATAAAATCCCCACTGGGAGGAAGGATCTGTGTCTCGCAACTAAATGAAATGACTGAATCCAATTTGTGTTTCCTGTTTTTCATTTAACACACACACACACACACACACACACACACACACACACACACACACACACACACACACACACACAACCATGTAACTCCCATTAAGGTCCTGTTTAGAATCACAAACCTCACGTTTCTCAGCACAAACGTTTAAGTACGTTTGAGGATAACTGATAACATCCTGCAGCTCTTAAATGAGACTCCTTACATAGATTAGATTTACAGACTCAATAAAAGTGGCCTGCAAACTGAATCCTAAAGAATGTTGTCCTCTAAAGGACAACAGATAAACTATTGTAGTTTACAGGAAGGAAAAAGAAAGAAGAATAAACATTACATCTATAACTTTGAATGTAAATATTATACTAATTTTTGTTTTAACTTTATATATAAGGTAAAACAAAATATATATATATGAAATGGACACATAATTACCTTGACCTACAATTAACACAAAAATTAATTCTCTCCAGAGTGCCCAAGGCACCTGCCATATAACCTCAACATCCCTGATTTGATTCCAGCTATGGGACCATGTTGCATGTCATACCCCTCTCTCCCACCATTTCCAGTCTGCCTCCACACTGTCATCTGTCCAATAAAGCATTGAGTGTAATAATGAATAAGCTAAGTTTAAAAGGTAATTGTCAACTGAAGGGGAACACTTACCAGGACACAACGTCCACCTCCAAAGCACTAAATAAAAATATCTGTGTTCTAGTTCTGTAAACTTTGTTGGGGAAATTCTCTTTTCACTTGTATCCATTAAGAGTCAGCCACATAGTGGTTGAAGGCCTATTATGCTCCACTGCTGTGCTGAAAACACACCCAGTAACATTAAAACATATTTTATATATTCTAGCTTATGGCTTTGCAGAATAAAGGAGCAATATCTCTGTCTTGACGACCACTTAGTAAACAATATTTTATTCAATTACTGGCATCAACATTATAGCTATGGATTGAAAGTGCTTTACCACTTCTCCAAAATACTGTTCAAAGGTCATCTACATTGCTTTACCCTCAGCCAACACTGTCTGAACAGAAATGAGGAGGAGCAGTACATTTTCACTTTCATTGATATTTCAATATCAAAAGCCAGTGACTTATACGGTCACCTTGAGGGTTGTCTGTCCTATCTGCAGCTGACTACACAGCATGAACCATAAAACAAATGACTTGTGTCTGACCGGTAGTGATGACTAACAAGTCAAAGGATTTATAGTCCGAGCATTTATTAAATCTTTAGTGTGATATAGGCTTTTCTAAATCTTTCCTTCTGATCATCCACACTGCACATTTCAGAGCCACAGAGGGCGTGTTGGGTGGGGGTGGGGGGGGGGTTAGGGTCTTGTGATACGTTTCTGAGGGTCTTTACATGCCAACAGTTGGCCTGGAGCAGAGTGTAGCTGGTCTGTCAGTTTATATTTAGGAGTCTGGGCTGTCAGGGGAATATATTTACAGACTGTTCAGCCAATTGCTGATTGCCACACATCCACTCAACGCTCCACCGCCTGATCTGACTCAGGGGCCAGGCCCCACGCGCCACCACTGGGTGGGTAAGGTGAGAATCTTGTGCTCCCACGTCACGCACTGTCATGGCAACCCTGAAAGAACAGCCTGGGCGTCCATATTTAGGTGGAGAGGCAGAGACACCAGATGAACGGCTGTCACGTGCTGTGCAGACCCACTGTGTGAATAAGTGAGGACTCCTGATGCATGTGAACAGTTGTGGTTATGCCAGTGAAGAAATGACCTCGCCGTGACTAAACATATGTGAACAACTGAAGCCCCCCTATTTAGCATTTATAAGCTGTATATTAACATTTAAAATGTGTTTTACAAACACTATTGTGTAGTTATAAGAGGTAAGTGCATTTTAACAGCTTATTTATGTATTTATTAATTTGTTTGTTTGTTTGTTTATTTGTTTGCTTTTGTTTATAATGCAATACAATATCAATGTGAAGACACATATGACACAGTACAGACATTTTAACTGCTTATTAATGTACAGTATTTGTCAACAATCATAATAATTTCTCCTATTAAGACATATTTTGTATTTTACGTCAGTGTTTAACTATTTCGTCATTCTGTTTATACTATTATAGCAGCCTCCATCTTAGTGTCACTTAGATGTGCTTACAACCACATTATAGTGTGTTATAAACCTTTTATTAAATATGAGTACACTGTGTATGAACGCTAAATAGAGATACAGGAACAGGTTGGCCCTGTGCTTATCATTGATTCAGGTCACAAAGTGGGTGATTAGATACCTGATACTTGATCCTGTTTGGATGCAGTGACATAAAACCCATTACAGAGAAATAAATGAAGTGATGCTAGTTCATCCTGCCAGTAGAGGAGCAAATACACAAGCTGTCCTCTCTTACGGCTTAATTACAGCCAGAAAACATATTCTTATTCACTGTAAAAAGAAGAAGGAGGTCCCAACACCCTGCATCTTGAGAGGGATTTTTTTGCTAAGAGATAGACGTTTACTTTTATCTGGAGTTTCAACATTAAACATCAATAGAAGTCATATTGTTCTTGTTCTTTTTCCACCATTTGTATTCGCTTGTTTTTGTGTTACCAGAAGTGGCTTTGTTAATGTTGCAACGGTTCCTAAAGGTGTTCTTTTTTTTCCTGTGTTGTATATCCTCTTTAATTGAAATATTTGTAAAACACATGTGAAGAGAGAAGCAGGTACCCCATGTAACCATTCACCAACATTAAACAAAACTAAATATCACATATAATATGCATTAAGAACTACCACTAGTTTTTAAACTTCTAATTGTAGTGCAACATATATTGATTTATGTTGTTATTAGGTTTCTGTAAATAAAAAGCAGCCTTTTGGATAAATGTGTACATCACATTGGTATTAATAATGTGTGCTGTTTATGATAAATAACGTAAATGAATAAAGTAAAATTAAGTTTAGTCAAAAAATCCATACAAAAAAAATAAATACACAAATTACTTCTGATTTAGATTGGGTCAGGAAATATATGTAACCAATGCCTATATATAAGTTTATCTTGTTCCAGCTATATTTGACTGTTCAATCCTAAAATAAGATTATTATCCAGTTCCAAGAAAGAAAAAAATATATTAAATTACTGTTGTTGCCCTGATCCTTTATGTTTGTCTTCCTTTCTGTAAGTGTGGAGATCTTTGGTCAAAGAAACATATATTCAAAAAGTGTTCAAACAGAAGTAGCCAGCAGACACACCCAGTAAAGCTTAAAGGCCAAGATAACCCCTTAACATCAGAAGGTATTAACATTTAAGTCTGGGTTAAGGGTCAAATGGTTAGACAGTTTTTAATAGCTCACATAATAAGTGTTCTCAGTGTAGATAAACCAAAACGTGAAGATAGATACAGCAGCGCAATGCTCAAAGCTGAAACGAGAGGAGAGCTGACCACGCTGGTTTTGGCAAAGGTTAATCAACGATAAGCAACATGAGTTACAAGAAACCTGATGATCTGCACTCCTACAGTCGTCAAATAACATATGATTCATCATTTATTAGACACTTCTATTTTAACTCAGGTTACACTGTAAAATCTATTCAGTTTTATAGGAATCGCTCCATAGAATTATTGCTTTCAGGAGGAACTAAATGTCCACATAATGGGACAACAGAGTTTAATAATTTTCAATTCTTTTTCTCACACATTTGTTCAGCATCTCACCTGTATTGTCTCCCCATGATCTGTGGTAAACCCTCTGGATATATCATTTAGTTGTAAACTCCTCAGACTGGCAGTGTGAGGCCTCAGGGGAAGACAACAGGTGTATTCCTTGTGGGGAAGTTTTCTTGTGGTAAAACCATTTTAAGACCATCATCTTCGTTAAATCTCACAAGAAGCAAAGCTGTGAGCAGCCCTGGATACCTAGATTCATGGGATAAGATATATTCAAAGCGTAAAAGAATTAGTCTTTCACTCGGGGAAAGAGCTGCTGCTGCTGTAGGTGTACCATGAAAACAACCAGAAACTTTATTTTATTTACAAGCACTCCTAGTTTACAGTAAAGATTAGTTTTTGTGGCAACATTTGTTGTGATTTGTTTACTTTCAGGTCAGACATACAAGAAAGACTAAATTCAACGTTTATACTTACTGGCTAAATATTCTGGCTTACATGTCCTGCTCGGGAAGTCTTGTGCCAAACCAGTGCTGAGGATCCGTGGCTCTTATAAATCTGGACAGCAGCAGAGAGTGGGGCGGAGCTGCACTTTGGACTAAGGGGGAAGGTTTCTTTGACTAAGAATATCTTTTGACTAGAATAGGCTCACCATCCTGATGCCCTATTTGGCTGAGGAAATGCACACCATGGCACTTCATGTGAGAGGTGAAACATAGGCCTACTGAGCTCTGCCTGACTCATAGTGTGTATACCCGTATCAAACAACCTAAGTCCCCAACCTGAACAGAATACACAGTGATGTTAATATTAATCTTTAGTTATATGTCAAAGCCACATTGGGCAACAAAGTAACATAGGCAGCAACATTCATTTTAGTACTCAATGGCCCCATACATATGCAGCCTCAGTGGGCCCCTTCCCTTTTTAACACATGAGGTACTTTACTTGGGTATTTCCATTTCATGCCACTCTATCCTTCTACTCCACTTCGTGTATTTGATCAAATGAGTTACTAGTTACTTATGTAATATTGTCTGTGCTTATGTGTTTGTGTTCTTATGGATCTGTGTTATGTGCTTTTATGTGTTTATGTTTATGTATCTATGCTTATGTTTTTATGCACTCTTGTATGTTTTTATGCCATCAATCTGCCAGGGGGAGACTGCAGATGAAAACTAGTCTGTATGGCTAAATCTGGCACATTCACACGTTGGACTCAAGTGCTAATGTGTATTGATATGCATTGCCCCTTCCTATATAAATAAACACACAAACAAACAAACAAACTTTACAGATTCAGATTATTAATTCAAAATATATTTCAACTAAGAAATGATGATATATAATTACAGATTAAGATACCTTGCAGTATAAGTTCCTTTTATATCTGGAACATTAAAGTGACATTTACACATTAATGCAACAATAATTATAATTCAGTAATATAATGTTTTTTCCTGAAATTAGCCATTCTGCATAATGAGTACATTTACTTTTAGTATGTTAAGTATATTGTTAATCTAATGCACTTTTACTCAAGTAAGAGTTTTAATGCATGACTGTTACTTGTAACACATGTGGCATTAAGTAAAGGATCTGAGTACTTCTTGCTCAATTTTTTTTTAAATAAAATAATAATAATAATAATAATAATAATAATAATAATAATAATAATAATAATAATAATAATAATAATAATAATAAAGGATCTTAAGAATGTAAAATACATTTGTAAGTTTAACTGCTTCCATAGGAAATAATTGTTTGCATATTTGGTTGAATTTTATATATATATATATATATATATATATATATATATATATATATATATATATATATATATATATATATATATATAGATTTGCTAATATGAAATTTAGCCAAAAATGTTTATTAAGTTGAAAATATAGTAGTGTTTGAACTCTTTCAAAACAAAACAGCACATGCTCAAATGCCAAAAGAAATTCAGGAACGTTATGATCAACAATTTGTTTTATGGACCTGCTGCAGATTGTCTCAGGCAGATCAGGTTTCTCAGAGCATCAGTGTGTGTAGGATGGTCCCCTGGTGACACATGTAGATGCATCCTGCCGCCGTGTGGTGGAGGTTTAGTTCTGCATGAGGCCATGAAGCCATGTTGTGCAGCTTCTCCAAAGTTGTTGCACAATGTTTAAAGATTTGGTTAAAAACACATTTGTTTATTAGGCTATTACTGATAAACTGGTCTTGAGTGGCACTTGACTTATTTTTATTTTTGACTTATTTTTGTTTTCTAAAGACATTTTAATACAACAATTCTGTAGCTAAAACAGATAATTTGTGTTTTTTCCCTACTGGGCGGACTGGTTCTTGATAACCAGGCTGAACGGTAACATTTAGATGACTTCAGTTAACACCTGTACGTAAAGTTTACCAAGCAAACGTCCTTGTGTAAGTTTTGTGTAACAGCCACGGCTATGCATGGGTTAAATCTTCTTGCTAGAAAGTTTGACTTTGCATAAGAAACTGGGCTGAATTCGATAAATGAGCAGAAAAAGGCTCCAGCCCTCCTCTCCTCTCCAATTGTCAGTCCCCCTGAGAACTGATATGTTGTTCTGTGTAAGAGCTGGAACTGAGAGCGCACTCCTGCTTTTCATCCACTTTCCACAAAGCAACATCTGTGAGCGCAATTCATGTCTCTGATTTATCATTGACTTACAGAAGGGATTTTTTTTTGTGTAGTTTTATTGCCATGGCAAAATGGTCACTCTTCTTTTTATACCTTTTCCATGGACAACTTCCCCTCATCTTTGGGCAGCAGCAGCGCACAGCTGGGCCCTGGCGGCACCGGATTCAGTGGGAGAACAACGGGCAGGTTTATAGTTTAATGAGCACTGGGTCAGAGTACCATCCTCCGGTTCGGTCCAGAAGCCAGTCGAGGGTTTATGTTAGCGGCAGGAGGGATGGCACCAGGAGCCAAATGCCGGGAGCGCACAGAGGAGCAACGCTTGTAAGACCCGGACAGGCTGAGTCCAGACAGTACAGGACTGATCACCGTGTAGAGCCAGGATCTACTGCGTTAGGACGCGATGTTAGACAGTATGCGTCTTTTAACGGTCGTGCGTCAGGGGCCAGACAGCAGCCTGAGCGCCCACACGGAGCAGAAGCTGCAGGTTATCTAGGAGCACACTTTAATCCTGAACACATCAACACCATTAACGCCTCTGCACCGGGGAGGTTTGCCGATTTTCCAGGCAGTATAGAACGTGTCAGTATGGATGCCACTGCACTGCACAACAGAGGAGGAGAACCAGGGACCGGTGCGCAATACCAACAGTTACGCGCGGTGCCAGAGGCAATGACTGTCTCCAGGCAACACGCGCAGACAGATCAATCCGTCTCAGCACATCCCAGAGCTCTGGAAAGGGAATCTGAGGTCCGTGCTCCATCCTCTGCACTTAGTGAGGATGGTTCAAACGAGGCAAACGGTAATGGAGAAGACATGATTAACGACGACCCTCGAAACCCGTTAAAAAACCACAGGAATTCTGTTTTTTACAACTCGTATCCCACAAGAGGGAGGTCAGTGGCCCGCACGCGCCGTCCGCCTGGCACAGGATATGGAACAAGATATTTCCAAAATGGTGAGTTCATGCCCTAATCACATGGAGTGAATATTTCCTTCTTAATTTGCATGGATTTAAATGTATGACGTTTTAAATCAGCTTGTTTTATGAATATTCTAAAGGCAGTTTGCACAGTGTCATGTCTCACTCACTGAGCGAAAACAAAACTGAATGATGGGAAGGGAAAACATCTCATTTGGGTTTTGGATCTCAGACTGACTGCTCAGGAATGTAAAACACTTTGAATTTTGCCAAAAAACAGCTGCTCTCATTTTCAGCCTGGACACAGCCTATTTCAGTGAATTATTCTGAGCACACATAAACTGGCAACATTAAGATCTCAGAATATCAAAACAAATTGGATTATTCCTTTAATCTCCTCTCCCAGGACTTCCAGACCTCGTGCCAGACCCATATGCCATCCAAGCAGGTGCATATGTCCAGCGCATGCAGATGTTTGCGCTCCGCTGTGCAGCTGAGGAGAACTGTCTAGCCAGGTAATCTGTGGTGCCAAAAGTGATTCACTTCCTCAGCACATAGACACTGAAGCAGACACGCAGACACACACACACACACACACACACACACACACACTCAACACACAGGTATTTCCTTTGTTTTGACTGCATGAAGTTAATTTGACTTCATTTAGCACAACTTTTGGTTCTTTCAGAATAACTTTCAGTAATGTGTGTATACATTTTCAATGTGGCAGGAAAACTGTTCTGTTGATAGAGTTACAAAAACTGTGTGATCTTATTATAGAGCAGTGATTCTCCAACATGATGTCCTGCCAATACATAAATGTTCTGGGTTGGTTTTCCCTAAAGCATTGAGCACAATGGAACAAACCCTTTGCTCTCTGAAAACTAGCCCCCGGGATATCCGCCAGTAACACTTTGCAATGCAGCTTATGCCCGTTTCCTCTGTGATCCATCCAAGGTCAGCTTATGGACCTGCCGTGAGAGACATTGACTTCAGAGTCCTCCTACGATTCCCCCAAAAAGTGAAGAACCAAGGCACCACTGATTTCCTTCCTGTCAAGCCGAGATACCAGTGGGACTGGCACAGCTGTCACCAGTAAGTTTATTCAGCCTAAAAGTGAAATGACCTTACTCTGGTAAAGCTCAGATAATAACATAAAACCCTCAAAATTCACAAAACAAATAATTTTGGGTTTAAAGGCATCCCTGAACCATGTTTGGGCCATGGCACAAGTAAGAAGCTCTTAGTATTTTTCCAATCTATTCTGTTCTACCCCCTCAGACACTACCACAGCATGGATGCGTTCAGTAACTATGACCTACTGGATGTCGTCAGTGGACATAAAGTGGCCGAGGGACACAAGGCCAGTTTTTGCCTGGAGGACACGGGCTGTGAACCCGGATTCCGGCGGCGCTACGCCTGTACATCTCATACACAGGTAATATAAACTTATACAGTATTTAAAGTAAATGCTGTTTAACCTTTAATTAATTAGGTAGTCTCACTGAGATCAAGACCTGAGGAAACTAGGAGAGAGGAATCCGAAACCAGCACAGATACATCTAAATGTACAAAGTTAAAAGTTACATGGTTATATGGTACAATGTCTTGGAAGTCAGTCCTCCCCAGTTTAGTATTTACCTGTGGGGTATCTAGCCTTGATCCTGGATCAGTCCTGAATAGAGACATTTCAATCACTCAGCAGCTCATAAAATACATTACAGGAAGAATATTCAAAATACAAATATACCAGATAGTAGGAAACCTATGAGGTGAGAAAAAGAATTAATCACTCTGAGTGACTAAAACTAAGGTCAACTTTGATTTGGTTTGTTTTGAATTTATTGGAAGACGTATGTCTTAGTCAAAATAAATCATTGTTGTTACTGTGTGTTACTGTTTTTTACACCTTATAAGTCGCCTTACACAGACATATCCAGGTCCCAGGAGATGGCCATCTAGAACTGTGATACGACGTAAGATGGCCCCGGATCAGGGTAGAAGTCATTAAGTCTTAAGCTCTGGTCTGGTGAACAGTAGCTTTATATTTGAGAAGAGATGTAATATACTGTAGACCTTTATAATGTAGTGTGGGGTAAGGTTAGGTAGTCAACAAATTGTCAATAAAGATTGGGAACTTATGAGGGACTACTTTTTTCTAAAAAGGTCAAAATCAATACTGTATCTTGGCAGAAGAGGCCTGAAACATCCAGATTTTTGGTCTCACTTTGCATGCCATTCAGTAGATCAGCATCTCCCCTATTTGGTGGGTAGTTCAACGATGTACAGTCTTTATTTCTCATTATTTAGTCAAACAAAACATAGTGTAGGTAGCAAGGCTCTGAGTTGCACAGTGACTTTTGTTTTGCAGTTTTTTGAAAATCCTCCAAATCCACTTCTGAGAAATGGTTTTCTAACTAAAATTCCAATGTACGCCAATAAAATAAAAAAAACATCCTGAAGACATGGGAATATTTATTATATCTGTTGTCTGGGTTCTGTGATTCTGGCTTTAAACTGCTTAGTGCTGGTTTCCTGTAACAGTTTTGCTTCCAAAGAACTGTTTGTATAACTAAAACTCAAATCTGCTTCATTTGCAGCACTTGTAGGAAAAAAGTAGTCAAAGTTGTATGAAGGGCCTGAGCAAAAGCTTTAAATCACACTGAGGAGGGTGTTTGGGTTGTGTTTTCAGGGACTGAGTCCAGGATGCCATGACCTGTATGCTGCCAACATCGACTGTCAGTGGATTGACATCACTGACGTACCTCCTGGAAATTATATCTTGAAGGTAACGCATGTCACGTCAACTTTATAACAACTGTTTTATTTTTTTGCAATATTTATTTAACTAACCTGCCTGCAGAGCTGGCCAAACAGTTTTTATTTCTGATGATTTTCAGGTTACCGTCAATCCCAATTTCCACGTCCTGGAGTCAGACTTCACCAACAACATAGTGAGATGTGATATCACATACACAGGAATTTATGTTCAGACACGCAACTGTCGAGTATCAAGGTACTGTTTGAGTGTTTCTGTTGAACATGAGCGCTGTATGTAACATATTCTTTATCTAGTTAAACTCAGAATGTCTACACAATAGAAAATATATGAGAAAAAGGGCAAAACAGTCAGATTACATTTGAGAGATGCTGTAACAAGTCTTGTGTGTTTACAATTTGGATCCCTGTATTTTAATGTCTCTTTTTCTTCCCTTTTTCAGAGTTTGAAATCTTCCTTTTCAAGTATTCTGTAGAAGTTTTGCAGCAAACATCTCTCCCTGTACTGTGCAACAACAAAAATGACTCAATGACTAACAAAAAGTGCAATTGGTGCCAGTTTTAACTGTAACTGCTATAGACTTGTGTTGAATTAACTGTAAATAAATGCAGCGGTTTACACATTTTGTACATCAACTTAGTGAGATCATCAGATTTTCTTTCTTCTTTTGTTATACCTTAATTCATAACAAAGATATATCTTTCTTTTTTTGCCTTAACAAATTCAAGTGCCATGTTCATACATTTATTTTTGGAATGCTGGTTTATTGCTTGGAACGTGTTTTGTTGCCACGTGTTGTCTCTGTCATGTTTTTGTGCTTTGTGTTATTGTTATGTGCAGATTATTTGTTTTTACAGTTTTATTTAAAGGATAAGATATTCTATATTTTTGTTATTGTCAACAAATCTCGTTAATTGTTTTTAAAGACAATTATTTCCTAAACTAGCTGGTCACTGTAGTTTTTAGCAAAAGTTACTCAAATTGGAGCAAATAGTGCATTTGTTCTGGACTATTTCCAGCTGTGAAAATGAGTATTTATGGTAGCAGGACGGTACAGAATTTGTTCATACTATTTGGTCTTTTCATGGGATGTGTTGAGAAATAAGAAAAATACAAATTATCACTTATTCTTAAACCACTTGGTGGTCCCATTAGCAAACTTCAAATATCTCATTTTATGTTAAATAGTAAGGGTAGTATATCAAATGATGTCGTTATGAATACGTGCTTGTGTATGAGTGAATGAAAAAAGTGGGAAACTGTAATGTAAAACTGTTAATATTGCTAAAACATTGTTGAAAACCTTATTATATTCTGTTGCATGTTGGATTTAATGCAATAAAGATGGTGAGGAGTGAGGACTTTATTACTATAACAATTCTTTCTTTTTCTAAAATGCCAGAACATCAAATTGTTCCAGTGTATCTATTAATCTCTAAATATTCTTTTCTGGATTGTAGCTGCGTGTCCATGTTTTATTATAAAATGCCAAGGACCAGTTAAGATCAGATTCTTCAGTTTTAAATCCAGAATCCAAAGTAGATGAAAGCAGCAATTGTTCATGTTCAAATATTTCAGCGCTGTGTAGGACTGAATCTGTCCTCCTCCTGTTGAATGGAGGAGCTTTACTTTGAGTGATGCGTGCAGATCGTTGCCTCAGAGACAAACAGGCCTGCAGCCAGACGCTGGCGGCATGTTTGCTCACAGGCCTCTGTGAAGACACAAGCCGCAGGATCTTATACAGCCATGCCATATCTACTACAACACAGCCAGAGCACCATGAATGGAGGCCTTTTCTCAGTCTCTCCTCCTCTGTGCATGTAAAAAAGAAGTGTCTCTCCCAGCTGCTGCTAGTGTAAAACACTTTATCTTGGCCCAGAATTCATCGCATCATGATTCACGTCCATTGGGGATTGTCTAAGCCGTTTTAATAGCACTGGGATATTTTGTCTGAGTGGGAGGATTGACACAACCCACCAGAGAATATCTCCAGAAAGTCATTCAAATTATGTTTTTACCAAGGACAAATGTGTTTTTGCAGCAATCCCTACACTGTTTCAAACAGCAAAAGAATGACAAGAGAAACACCAAACCTCCATAGATTATATTCACTCTGGAGTGGGCAGTGCTTCACCTGATTCAAAGATGTTTTTACCTCCAACAAATCACTCTCTTTATATATCATGAAGCAGTTTTGAGTGATGGACTGGAAAACATTCAGGCTCCAGACAATGTTTGCACTGTTAAATGCACAGATGTTGGATATTTACAACGACACAGAGCTCAGTCTCAGCTTAGAAAGCAGTGAACCGGGACGATCAAGCGCAATTGAAATGGTTTACGTTGGAAATCACCAAGGTGCTTCCCTGCCAGAGTAGATTGTCTGTGTTATTGAAAGTGTCTGGAAAATACCCCTGTCTCCCATTGAGTGTACTCCATTCTTGTCTGTCTGGGAATTTTCAGGACAATATTTACAGACAGTGACTACTTCTAAGGATCGCTGTAGCGGAGGGTTAAATCTGAATGTCTGATCTGAACAAAGGTAACAAGAGTCTACAGCCATGCAAGCAGCTCTGTGAAGACGATGTTAATGCTGATGTTAAGCCTGTATACTTTTTACCATGTTCACATTTTTGTTTAGCATGTTAGCATGCTAACATTCGCTAATTAGCACTAAACACAAAGTATAGCTGAGACTGATGGGAATGTTATTTGTTTTGCAGGTATTTGGTCATCAACCAAAATATTACACAAATTGAAAACTTTGACCTGATGATAGCTCTAGATGAAGTATATAATCACCATTAATATTTGTACCACATTTCTTGGCCATCCATCCAATACTTGTCAAGACATTTTACTAAAAACCACAAAATGTCAACCTCGTGGTGACCCTAGAAGAAAAATCTGTGGGTCACCAAAGTGATACGTTATCCTCCAGGGACCATGAATGTGTGTACAAAATTTAATGGCAATCCATCAAACACTTGTTGAGATATTTCCGTCTGGACCAAAGTGGTGGACCGAATGACTGACAGACAGACAGACAGACAGACAGACAGATAGACAGTGCCATCCCTGGTCTCCCACTTGATTTACACCGACCAAGATCTCTTCCATTAAACTCAATAAAAACAGTATAAAATCACAGATGCTGGAGGATTTCTTTGTTTGTTTCGCCATTTGGCGTTAATCTTATGATTTCTACTTACTTTTCAGTCTCTTAAAATAGTTTTTTCTTACTCACTTATAAGTCAGATCAACATTGCCAGCCCCAGAGCCAATAAATATTCAAGGATGTTAAACTTTAAGCTGTTCTAACAAGACGATCAGGTGATGAGAGATTGGCTGACTGTGTTCCTTTAGAACTCAGCTGGTCTCCTCCTTTTTGGACCAGCATGTCATTTAAACATGTCATGCTGTAGAGAAGACAGTGCCTGTTTGCTCAGCTGTGGAGCTTCACACCAACATCTGGACAGAGTCTCTTGTTAGCCTTACACAAGCATAGAACAGCATTGGCAAAGGCCAAAAAAAGGCAGGCTGGCACTCTGTCATTTGGCCCGACAAACACATCTGCCTGCAGCCTACACTGAACATACTGTGGAAAGGAGAGACATTTTCCGGATGCATCTGCACGTAGGTGGGCAGTGTTGGGAGAAGTTACTAGGGCCAGGTTAGGTATTTGAAGGTCATATTTCAACAAAGCAGGGCCACGTGAGAGCCGGCAGGGACGTAACCGAGGAACATGCTCAGCCTAAAAAGAACGTCTTGACAGGTTGGTTTAGGCACAGAGCAGAGAAATTCCTCAGCAGTTCTGTCATCCCATTAAGATTAAGAACAGTGCTGAGGTCAGCCGTAGACCAGCGAGGGCGTGTAGGGCAGATATACTGGGCTACTTCCTCACTCGGGGGTCACTTACACAACCAGTAGACACAGTGTTGTAAATTAAGAGAGTGAAAACTACATTGTGCGCTGAAACAAAACACAGAGGAGTCATCTAAGTGGGACTGATGATGAATTATGTTTCTCTTTCAAGCTGGGTGGTATTATGGCTTGGGTGGTATTGGAGGGATGACTCAGAGGATTTGTTATTCTTTTTTGATTGTTGATCCACTGTACAGTCTGTCTGGTGTCATCTCTCATTTCAAACACTAATGAAGTGTTTTATTTTTCTTTGAACAAAACTGTTTTGCTTTAAATGCCTGAAGGAAGCCTATGTTATGTTGACTACAGAAATAAAACCCCAGCCACCTGCTAGTATTTATCCTGTTGTCTGCTCTGTTGTCCCTGCACCTCCTTCCCGTTTCCCTAATCAGCCTTGTAGTATACCGGCCCATCTCCACTCATTCTCTGCCAGATGTGTTGCTTATGCCTTTGCTTCCAACCATCTGAACCTGAACCCTAGCCTATACCTGGGGCTTTTCCCATTTCTTAAATTTGTACCTCCTCGACTCCTCGATACTACAGGCTTGATTCTTTTTCCTCTTCCTGGATTTTCACCTGTCTCCTGTTCCTGAGCTGCTCACCAGCCATGCCTATTCTGGATTTGTTTGACTGTTCGGACTACCTTCCTGTTGCCAACCTGTAAGACTGTTCCTGACCTTCGCTTAGGTAAATTTGCCTTCACCCTGTCCATGACACATGTTATACATCAAAACAAAAAATAATAGAAAAAAGTACCAATACACAGGAACGTCATAAGGCCTATTTTAGGGGAGTTGAAGCAACCCCAAAATGTTCCTAAGCCCCCCAAATAATAATGAGAAAAATAATATTTTTGTTTTTATTTTTTTTACAGTGCACTCTGTATCACTCACTACTTTTAATCAATCTTCCTTCACCATTCATCTGTTTGTGTCGTTGTGCACTGC
This sequence comes from Zingel zingel, assembly GCA_023566125.1. Lineage (NCBI taxonomy): Eukaryota > Metazoa > Chordata > Actinopteri > Perciformes > Percidae > Zingel > Zingel zingel. The sequence continues at coordinate 15,900,821 of CM042324.1, forward strand.
AGTCTGTCTGTTTTATTTATATTTCACAAAATATCAACTAGTGTAAAAGGCAGAGTCGGAGGCTCAACAAGTGCCCGGGTGCACGTAACGGTATGTGGACAAGTGGCGTTATTATGGAACCTACGCGACTTCTAGGCAAGACCCGCCCTTCAATAGCATTCACAAACTACTATTGGCCAGGCGTCCATGCTAACGCTAGGTAATGTAAAATGCTTTGTTCTGGTCCATTCACCTGACCAATTGGCTATCCTAACCTTAACCACTCGAGGCCAATGCCTAACACCAACCAATTGGCCTGCTTCATAGGGAGGGACTTGCCCTGAGTCCACAATAAATTTTGGCCCGCCTAGTTGTTCACCAAACCAAAAAGACGGGAGACTGTTTTCAAACTCCAATTATGTGACACTCAAAGCAGAATTTGGCAGATTTACTGGCTTTGAGACTCACAAACTCCCACAGAAGCAGAGAGTTTCCATATTTAGGCTGTGAAACAGGTTGTAAAAAATGTAATCATTGTTTGGCTTGATTTGCTAAACTCTATGATGGCTGAAGAACTTTTTGCTGACTTTTGTAGGACTTTATGTCATCTGAAGTTCGACAGAAGTCGAAACGCAACAAAATGTTGCAAAAACTGACGTTTAAAAAACAAAAGTGACATAAAACGTCTGAGAAAGCCAGCAAAAAGTGAAATAATGTATTTTCACTATAAATCCATCCATAATTAATACAATGTTTCATAGATTTATTCATTCATAGACTCATTCATAGACTTACTGTAATAAAACATCTAAAAGCAAAAATCTTATCAGATGGGGACCCTTGGACAAAATATAATCAAATGGGGGTCCATGGTCTAGTTTCTGTCAGTTTAGATAAGTTTGATAAAAGTTTGAGAACCACTGGTCTACAGGGCTAAAAAATGTGTGGGGTGTTTTGTTTTCTTCTAACAGGCATTTGTTGGCAGTTCTAGGCATTAAGGCATAGCCTAAACTAAATTGTTTCATGATATTTATTATATATGCTATATTCTGACCAACTTTAACTTCATTCATTTGCTGTAATAAATTAAACAAGTATGTAGATGTCTTTTATTCCTCCGCCATCAGGTTATTAAATTCAGAAAGTAGCTACTTTTAAATAGGATACTTATCAACAGCTTACATGATACAGTATGCAACAATTGCTATTTATTATTTTATTCTTTCCATAGTACTGTTATTTGTCATGGTACACTGACCTCTGTTTGTCTGTTTTACTGATTTGTGCTGGACATGACATTTTGTATGTTGACATGACACAGATTCAACCACTCTACCGTGCAGTAACAGTGATTAGTGTAATTAAATAGTCTTATTTTGACCTGGAACTTATCTAATAGAGAGAGGAATTAGGTATGGTGTTACTTTATCACAAATTTACATGAGCAGATGGATGGAATTTAAGTCATAGCATACAGAATAACTCAGCAGGAGCACTCAGTTGCTCTTTATTACATTTGTTAATGCTTTCTGGTCGACAAACGTAATTTAGACACTATTTCTAAACTATCTAAAACATATTAAAACAGGCATGTTTTAATTATTTGGCCATGAAGATATTAAAGGCTTTATAAACTTTGCCCTCTTGAGTGCCTCAGTTTCCTTCAACCTTTTTACACTAGGATCCCCAAACTGAAGAGCACCGGAGGGACTCTCTACACACCCGAGCAGCCCTCCATGCAGACTGCATTGTACCTCAAACATATCATTGGCTTTTTAGTTTATTCTTGTTACTTCAGTCGACATGTACACATACATCAACATCTACGCCGACATTTACGCCGATATTGATATATCTACTGTAGCTAATATCAACCGATATACTGGCATGGCCATTTTATTAGTATGTGTGTGTGTGTATATATATATATATATATATATATATATATATATATATATATAATTTCTGTGTTTTTCCAGTCACTAAAATACACTGCAATTAATTTCCATGTAATTGATCAGAAGTTCATGTAATTAACTTAAAGGTGTTTCTGTCTCTTCATGCCTGGCTCAGTGGTTCAAGGCTGGTTGGATCTAGTAGCTGTTCAGGATCAGGCTGTAGCCTCTAAGGCAGCAGTTGTTCAGCCTGCTGGTGTTTTCCATCCATAATCTAAACCGACCAGGAATCAATATTCCACTGGGCAGACATTGAATACTTGTGGTATTAAGAGCATACTTCTCATGTATTGTTTTTGGGTGGATGAGACAAACGGAAGGTGGCAATACCAAGAGTTGGTGTTGCTCTTGGTCTAAATCTCTGTCTGAAATTCCAGAGTCACTCCAGTATTTACAAAGCTGGCACGGCCAACAGCTCAGCCGGTGTGCCTTCTGTCTGACAAGATTCATAGACGGGGTATGCAGAAAGGCTCAGACTTGGACAGCAGGCCAAGACATGGCCTTTCTCAAAGTCTATAAGGCTTGAGGTGCAGCAGACATTATCTGAGATCCAGGCCTGCAGACCTTAAAGTAATCACTCTGAGGATTGATGGTTCTTTTTCGATTTCAACTTGGTATTTATACAGCGTTCTGAACAAGATGTTCATTTTAAAAGTAAGTTAACTAGAAGAGTTGAAATGAAAGGTCTTTTAAAGACCATACTTTTATCCCACTGCTAAAACAAACTTTTTCTGGAATATGGAAATTATAGTTCATGACTCTTTGCTTCTTGCAAGAAAAATCAGAATTCATTAGTCCAGTAAATCACTTGGCATTTATTAAGCTGAAATGACACCCATCTGGTTCCAGCTTCTCAAATGTGAGGATGTAGGCTTCCTGCTTTTGTGTTTAGTAACATGTTAAAGTGAATAGTTTTGGGCAGGTCTGTGACCATATATTAGAAATACTGAGGTCAAAGAGTCAAAATTGTCCCACAGTGCATTATCACTCATCTTTGAGAGTGGGTTTATTATAGTAAACACAACAATAAATCAATGATTGCGTGATGGTGCAAAACTTTACTTTTCGGTGGAATGCACAGAACGTGAATATTCATGTCTGATTTGGTGTGAAAGGTTTAAACGCATGAAAACAATCCGTATTTTCTTTTTCCCGTTTTGTCCTTGGTGTGAAAAGGCCTTTTGTATTACCTTTCGCAAACACATTGGTAAGTCCAATATACACTCTCTTTTAGCTCCAGTTTTTGGTCTCCACCAACTCCTAAAATATGTCTCTTTAGTTGCTAAATGCTCCACTTTGTTCACCAGCTAGTCACTGAGAGCGGTGAGAGTGAACCCCCATAGTAAATGTACAGCTTTAATTGTTTAGCTAACCAATTGCTGAAACTCACTATAAAGCTCCGTAAAGCCAAATGGAGCTCCAGATTCAGGTGATAATTCTCAGTGGGTTCATCATTATGAGCGTCCCCCTTTTTATAAAAATATTGATTATAGCTACTTGAAGATTTGTTTACATGGTTCATGTTTTATAACGAATTAGTTGAAAACGTTTAAAAGCTGGAGACAGCATTTTCATTCAACTCATGGGGCATAAAAGAACATTAGCTTAATTGGAATATTATTGCTTATTTAGCAATCTTGATACATTTTGCCTGTAACAGTAGTCATTCGTCAGACGTACATTTTTATGGTTGCTGGTTAGTAATGACTTGACTGCTTATGTCTACCTCTGTCTGAAATAAACGACCAGTTGTATCAAAGATTAGCCTACTATGAATTCCAAGAGGAAAATCTGTCACTGTTATCAAACTGCATACTTACAGTTACCAGTTTGTGTGTGTAATCCTCCATCTGTCACCATAGCTCTCCATCAGTGATACACACAGAAAAAGAGACAAAGTGAGGGATGTTTTGTATTAGGATGGGGAAGCTGTGTGCTCTGATAGCAGCAGAAGCTTGTAAGAGCAGAGTGGTGAAAATCTCAGACAAGATTTAAACAAACAGAGACACAGACCCTGGCCTGGCTGGCCTGGTTGGCATGAAACACCCTGACAGAATAAGGCCATGAGAGATTACACACTGCCATCTCCAGATCAGCCCCAGAAGTATTTCCACAACATCCACCATTTGGGATACTTCTAACAGACTCAGTGAATGCATACAGTAAATACTTTCCCAGATTCAAGGGCAATGACATGCTGGCATCAATTCATTTATTTAATATTTAAATGTGGGACATTCAGCGGTCAATGTAACACCTCTTAGGCTGTGTTCACACGCCAAGCGAACTTTCATCGTGGGATCATATTGGGACCATTTGTTTATTTGCCAAAATAACTACATCATAATGCAGATTGGTAAAAGTCTGAACTCATGCTTTGTCAGGTTAGGTAGTATGCAGACTGGTGTAAGCTGCCTGAAAATTGATTTATTTGCAATATAAAATAGTATAAAATAAATTAACGCTGTCATTAAAAGATACCTTTCTATTGATGGTTGTTGAGCAGCAGGTCACAGTTTATCCTTATCATTATTTGCCACTACATCACCAGAAACAGTAAAAGAATAAATTCTCAGAGAGGTTTGACTGCCACTCCGCCATGCTTCTGTGCTCGCGTGACCTACAGATGCAGGTCGACACTTGGGGGGGGAGTTTTCCCTTTGGAAATATCCCCACCTTCAGGCCGTACTCTGTTTCCACCGGCTGACAGCTTGTCTCTGTGGCATCAGCTCCTGCTGGAAACATAACAAAAAAAGAGGGAAAATTTTTTTAATTCTGAACTCAGTGAGCTCAGACTCTGTACATACAAACTCTGCTTCTTAAGGCTTTTCTTGTAGCGTCACTCATTGACAGAGAGCCACAAAAAGAGTGTTCATCTGTAATGAAAGTGAAGCACTGTGTGTGTCCTTGTCAGGTGGAGGAGCACTGTAAAACAGATTGTATCAAAGTTTTACTGTGGCAAGAGGTGTGTGTGTGTGTGTGTGCGTGTGTGTGTGTGTGTGTGTGTGTGTGTGTGTGTGTGTGTGTGTGTGTGTGTCATCTCAATCTGTTGTTCTAGCCATTTTTACATCAAACCTGCTCTGGGTGACTAATTCAGATGATTCAGGCCTTTTATTATAATGTCAACTGCATCAGTGCTTTGAAAGTGAAAAGAAAGGGCAGTGTTGAACAGAAAAGCTACATTACACTTACAACTAATTAAACTCTTGTCTCACTATATAAATGAAAGCTCAAGCACATGCACTTTTTTGACCTGTTTCTCTGGCTGCCAGCCTCATCCTGAAGCTTGAAGCGCGTCTCTCCCTGCAGAATAATGTAAGGAGCTGCTTTACTGTGCAGCGGTGCCTATGTTTATATGGACGTCACAAATATACCAAGAGTTTGCCTCACTACATTCTGGCATGTGGCCAAGGGGTTTATGATTAAAACCAGATTGTGCTTGCCCAATTCAGAGGCCAGAAAAATAGATTGCAGTTACACATACTCTGCACAAGAGGGAAGTACAGAAACATGCACATCAGTCTCTGCAGCATCTATAAAGGTGGACTTTTTGAAGGAACTGTATGCATCTGCTGTTTAATTTTCCCCATCTGCTGGAGGGACTTTTTCACAAATGTCAGCTCGTTGTTAAGTCTGCACCTAGTTCACAGTCAGTAATAATACATCTGACTGTGGCACAAGAAGAAAGCTTTAGTTCCTCCCCATCAACCCCTAACAGTAAATCAAGCCAATTCTGAGTCAGAGCTATGATCATCATATGACGCCTCTTTTGTGTCAAATGATTGGAGTCAAGCGGCTGTGGGGTCTCCGGCCAACTCTGTTCCCTCGAAGTGATGACTAAGATACACTGCAAAAAAGTCAAGTTTTAAAACGTTATCCTTCTTTTTGCTTTCAGATTTTAGTGATTGAAGTGAGAAAAATTGTAATCCAAAGAACTTTAAAGCTGCTTAAATAAAGCTCACCTTATTTTGAGTAATTTTAAATGTGTAAAAAACAGTGGTTTATCTTGTTTTATAAGATCAAATATTTCTCACATCTACTCAAAGAAGTTTCATTTTACTTCAGCAAGGGACATTTTTACCCTGATGGCTGATTTGGACCACACAAGCGTCACACAAATACTAATTTCTCATTTCACTTGCCAAGACAGACACATTTTGCAGTGTAGTGAAGGCTGGGAAATCATGTGACATCAACAAAAGCAGACACATTACACTCCCTCCACCGCCGCCCACACACAGACATCAGACACACATAAACTCTTTTTTGTAACAGGGAGGAACACTGCAATTCATTTACTGACTTTGAAAACTACGCTGCCAGTAAACACGGCAAACGTCATCAGCTGGGAGTGCTGATGGAAACATCAATGCTGTAAAATAAGAGGGGAAAAAAGTCCTCTTGTATCTGAACTTACCATGAGTTGTTCCCCTGCCTGGTCCCACTCTGACCTCCACTCACTGCAGCAGGGTCTCATGTTTCATGCCCCCATGGCACTGGGGCAGACCACCCCCCTCTTTCACACCATACTAGTGCTCTGGCAGCCTCTTCCCGGGTAGGCAGGGGTCCTCACAGGCTTGGGAGGCAGGTATGGGCCCTTCCCACAGCGTCCGTTTTGAGGGTACAGAGGAGGCTTCTGAGTCTTTGAATTGGAGGTGCTGTTACCAATAATGACCTTAGGGTCTAGGCTCTGTGGGTGGGGCTCAGGATGAGTTTGGCCAACGTGGTTGGTGTCTCTGGGGGGATAGAGGTGAGGCGGGTGGCCATTTACACCTGGCCTTTCGTGGTTCATGTCCTTACTGTGGCTGGGTGGGGTGAAGCGGCTGGTTTTGACGACCGATGCCATGTGAACAGGGGAGGGAGAGTTAGTTCTTAAGATGATGCGTTCTTTGTCGATGTGTTGCAACGCCGGGACTGGAGCATGCTTGTGATTGGGCAGCGGTGCCAGTCTGAGGTCACCAGAATGAGTTGAACCATGAAAGTTACTGGACGACCCCAGAGTGATGCAGGGCACCTCCTCGCTGAGGTTGATTCTGGCTGTGAGACGATCAATCTGCTGGACCACCTAAATGACAATGAAGAGAGTCCGTATTTGTCCAAAATACAGTGGTGGAAAGAAACTAAGTTCATTTATTCTTACAGTACTTGCACTTTACATGCGTATTTCCATTTAATTCCACTTAATACTACTCCACTGCAATTCAGAGGGAAATATTGTACTTTTTATTCCACTACTACTACTATGTCTTTGACAGCTATAGTCATAAAGATTTTACATAAAACATTTGATAACTTTTTTTAAAATTCAATGCATTATTAAAAAATGAAACCAGTAGTTTCAAACTTGTTTTGGGCTTATGACCCTATACAAAATAAAGTGTCTAGTTTAGTTAAGGCCCCTTGTTACATTTCAGATGTCTATGAGTTGTTTGCAGTTCCACCAAGGAGATGTTTCCCCTCTGAACTTCTAAGATGGTTTCATTTGATAGAAGAGGTGAAACTTTTCAATATTGCACAAAAAGCTATTTTCTCTCCCATTAATCATCTTACAACCCATGAGATTTAGCTTGTGACCCTTTTGGAGGGGCCCTGACCCCCTTGGTTGGAAATCACTGGACTAAACCATCTAGCTGTATGTATAAGTAAACATACTGACCAGCCTCAACAGAAACAAATCTGCTCATGCATTGATACATCATTAACAATCGAATTATGTTGTATATGATTATCAGTAACAGGTGCCATTTTTCATGAATTACTTTCATTTTGGACACTTTTACAGATTACATTTATCTGATAATACGTATGTACTTTTACATAACTAGTATTACAATGCAGGCTTTTACTTATAATGGAGCTTTTTTTTACATTGTGTTATTGGTACTTAAGTAAAGGATCTTCTTCCACCACTGCCAAAGTGTATTTATAACCACAAGTTTGTCTCTGACTGTGCTGAAACTGAAGCAATAATCAACAACTCAGGCAAATCTATTATTTTGATGTCCTTTTTGTTGCCAACTGTCTTAATTCACAATCATGGAGATTTTTTATTTGTAATGTTGCTTGAGGACAATGTCAGGCCTTGCACAGATACATTCAGCTGTGAATCAATGCTATTTTACAGCTGCATGCAAAATGGATACTGTAAGAGCAAGGTATAATTTAGTAACGGTCTCAAGCCAGGCTTTTTAATGTGCTGGTCGGAACGCTGCCAATTTCTGCAGCATTCTGCAAAAAGTCAGTGCAAATCATTCTCAATCACCACTTCGGTAAGAGATGATAGGTGAGTCACAAACAATGCAGTTAGCATGCACACGCACACATACTGATATGCTCTAACGAACATGGTCACACAGATACACGTGTCATACTGATCGCAAAAACTCAGAAAAACTAATTTAGAAAAAACTGACTAACTTGCAAGACACTACAGGTGAATATGGTAAAACATTTTAACTAACAGGTATTACCATGAAACATCCCCAGTTGATTACTGACATTAAGTCAATTATTTGTTTGTATTAAGTTTTCTGACATTTTTGTTTAAATATGCAAAAATTGCTTTTGATGAATTTAGGAGAAATCTACCGACACAAAAAGACAAAATGAAGTAAAACAAACACCTAAATGTGTATTTTGGATACTAGTCTGGGGAGTCACTAAAAAGAAGACATGTTATGGAAGCAAAATAGCCCAAAACCTCATAATTAAAAAAGTATGTTTTTGCCTGTAGTGTCTCCCCTTAATCGTTTTAAATGTCACAATATCCAGGGGAGCATCGATAAAAGGCTGCGACTTCTGCACCTGACGCAGACCTTCATCTGTAAGACACCTAATGTAAAGAATAAACATCTATAATAATAGACCCTCCTACCTCTTTCATCTCCACATGAACTTGCTTCAAACCCCCCAACACATCCTCCAGATCTGTCACCACTTGTCTGATTTGATCCCTCACCGAATCCTGCCTCCTCTTCTGCTTCACCACCTCTGAACCCTGGTGCTGGTGGTCGCTGTTGTTTGTCGATTTTGAGGGCTCCGGACTGGTGATGCCAGAGGGTGGGACACAGAGACCCTTCTGTCGGCTTTGGTTCAAGTGTTTTTGTGGGATTTCAGTGGAGAAGAAACCTTTGTGAGAGCCACTGCGTCCATTACAGCCCTCCTCTGATCCAGCCTTTAGCCTTCCCCGGTCCTGATGGCTATCTCTTTCCTCCCCTCCCTGAAAGAACACAGGTCTCTGTCCACAGTGGCCATTTGGCATGTGTAAATGACCCAGATGGGGATTGTGTGGCTCCGCACGATAGTTCTCAGAGGTGCATCCACAATTTTCCTCCTCCTCATCCACGGAGACATACCTGACAGTCCTCCTGTGCCTGTACCCTTGACCTTTGACCTGAAGATGGGGGAGAGGATGTGGTATCCCAGCACTAAAGGGGTGTGCCCTGGTGTCGCTGCGCACCACACAGCCACACTGTTCTCTGACAGACGTGTAGTGTCTCAACCCAGGCTCCAGCGGATAGGTCCACTGGGCAGGGTTCAACTCCCAGGGGTAAACTTGGCTCAAGTCATCTGACTGGTTGTAAAGGCCCGGCCCTGCGAACACAGGCCTCCTCTGTGGGCTGCGATGACCGCTTCTCTCAGCTCTGTCCACTACGAAAGCTCTCCCTCCTACGTCTTTAACCCGAGGAGCCTGGGTGTCTCTCCTGCAGTCCAGAGATGGGTGGTCTGTCTGTTTGGCTGATGCTGGTTGGTGTCCCGGCCCACCGTGATGGCCATACGTTGGCTGCTCATAGTGGACGCAGTGCTGGCAGGAGCAGGGGTTGGTGTTGTTGATGTGCTGAATAAATCGGTGGTGTCCCGTTGTTTGTGCGCCTTCTGTGTACATGTCCAAAGAAGTCAAGAGGCTTGTGTGGAAAACGCCTTAGAAAACAATTGGTTTCCTCCCCTCTCTGCTCCCTCTAGCCCAGTCATTCACTCGCTCTGTTTTCCTCATCTGCGTCTTCCCACAAGAAAACTTTTCTTCAGCTCTTTTTTCCCCCTCTCTACCCAGGACTTCTCCCTCCCCTTCCTTCCTGTCTGTTGTTTCCCTTCTTCTCTCCTGTAGTTGTTAATCTCTGCACCCGTTCTTTTCTCTCACTGGACCTTTTTTCTCCTACTTCTCCTAACTTTTTCTTCTCTACTCCTTCCTCCTCACCCTGTAGCCCTCTCTCCTACACAGGGCCCCTCTCCACCTCCCTCCCTCTCTGTCTCCCTTTCTACCTCTCCCGCCTCGTTGTTCTGTCTCATTTGCTGCTGCAGGCTTCCAGTCTCTCTCTCTCTCTCTCTCTCTCTCTCTCTCTCTCTCTCTCTCTCTCTCTCTCTCTCTCTGTGACTGTGTATTTCCCGTTTCCTCCCCTCCCCTCTCACGCTCTCCTCTCTTTCTCCACCTCTTACTCCGTCTCCTGTCTCTAGTATATTCTCTCACATAGTCAGCTGTACCTGAATTCCTTCTTTCCCCTCCACCTAAAATCCAGCCGCCTGGTGGGGCTCCTACGGTAAAGGACACCGTGTGGGTTTCTGTCTCTCAAAGAGTGCGAGAAAGAGTCCCAGCTCCGGTGCTGAGCTCATTAGCCCAACTAAAGCCTTTGCACTCTGCAATTAAACGCTGCCTGGGATTCCTCGGTCGGAGACTGAAGGAGGAGGTAAGGGGAGGGGAGGAGAGAAGCACTTGGGAGGTGGGGTTTCTAACATACACAGACGAGGGAGTAGACAGCACTCTGAGTCAAGGAGACAGAGCCATGGCCATTGTACAATGAAAATGTTTTCATTAATCTGTATCTCCTTTTTTCTACCTCTCTCCCCACCAATTCCTTCTCCTCTTTGTCCTTTGCCACTCCTGTCATTCCCACTCTATCATTGTCTCGGTTTCAATGGTTTCACCTTAACAGTTTAGCAAAACTTCCCTCTGAGACTTTATGGTTGCACTGTATAGAAAAACACACATCCTTCTTCCTCTCAAGTCCATACAACAGTGTTTACATACCACTTAAACAGCACACTGTCAGAAAAGTCAAACCACGTGTTCAAGCATCGAATGCATCATCCTTTTTATTATTAATCAATCTCTGCTCACTATAGATAACCATAATCTCAGATAAATGGATCAAAAATCTCCTTCATACAAAATTTGAAAACCAGGATGAGCAATCAAGATCTCGCTCTCTTTCTCCAAAATAGCATAACGCGCCTGCATGTGTTGTGGCTCTTAATCCACAGCGACTGAAGACAGCTAAGCATTTATTTTCAAAGAAAATAACTGGAGCTTTGAAAACAATGGGTTGTAAAAAGAAAAGAAAAAAACTGAAAATAACAACCAAGGAGGATGAGCAGTCCGGTCCCAGCTGCTGGGAAAGATTGCTGCTGTAGATGAAACACAGCTGGAGTGACTTTACCTTAACATATCTACTGTATTAGTATGACTAGCGACCCCTTTACGCCTTCACATTGATGCAAACTACACACTAAGAGAAATTAAGGGACAAATGCACGGTACAGGTATAACCCTTACTCTAACAAAATTGACGTTGGTTGACAAAATTATATCAGTATTGTCATATCAGCAACCTCTAATGTACAATGATATAAGCACAGTGTCAATACAGTTTGTAGTCCCAATAAGCACAGAATCTGAAAGTTGAGCCACCTGCAGCGAGATGGCTCAACTTTCGAGAAAGAAGAGCAATCTGGCTCTACTTTTATATTTACAACTGTGTCCTTTCAACCTTTTTGGAGTTGCATCATTGTTCACTTTTGAAAATTAACTCTTTTCTGCTTTTTTATTTAACTTTCCTTGACTTAAGCAAAGTATTAGCAAAGTCGCAAAATTTTCACCTGAGCAGAACATTTTGGTATATTTTCCAACCCCAAATGTAAGCACTTCACTCCGACTCTATCTCATACATATGCATACAGTATATACAATTCAGACAGAAAGACAAGAAAGTCAATAAGAGGAGACAGAGCAAAACCTCAACCTGTCATTTTAATCTCAGTATTTTTCAGTAGGGGTTCCTCAGGCAGATCCTTGTCTACAAGCTACGTACAAAAGGAATATCAAAAGTTGTAGTTGTCATACTATCTGCACCCTTACCTATAGGTGGGTGTAGTGTTTGTGTGTGTGAGTGTCTTCTCATAAAGTTCCCAGCTTGTGCAGCTCTTACATCACACTCTTTTGTGTTGGCCTGCCCATCTCCCGCTTGGCTGCACGACTGGAGGGCAACCATGAAGTAGAGAATGGGAGCCACCCTTCACCACTCTGCCACTCTGTACCCTCCTGTCCTCACCAGGGTCAAGATGACCTAATTAGCACATATGCATACGAGTCTATAACAAGAGCTCAATATGGTGTTGGTGATGTGTCAGATGGCGTGTGGCCTATTTACCCTCCTGCAGATGCATGCAGCCCAGATATTTACTGATGCAGACCCAAGTGTCCCACATTGTGCAAATTGTTTGTAATGCATTGGTTAACAAGATATTCTGTATGTAATATGATTAATGTTTTGTCTGTGATATCACCATACCGCATTGGCTTGGCCTCATTAAACTGGCTCCCAGTGTATTATATTGATTTAGTATTCATTTTAATTACCTAAGATACTACATGAAAAACACCCCAGAGTACACTGCTGAACATTTAAAACCATATTTCATCGTTCCTCAGTCGGTGTACAATCATCAGACTATCATCAAATAAGGAACCCACCAACTGAACCCTAAAGAAAAGAAAATGTAGCCACTAATTGAGCTTGTGTTATATTGTGCTTCTGCCTTAATAAAATGGTATACAACTGCCAAATTCGTGATAGAAATGTGGAACTATGTGATCAAAAGAAAAGTAAACAAGGCTATGTAGCTGACATGACATTTGATGGTTGTTTTCAGTACTTTTAATAAAGATACAGTTTTAAATACTCTGTGCTAAGGACAAATTTAGTTTTGATACCAAATTGTATATATTCAATGAAATCCTAGTACAGTACCTCCAAAATATTAAATGTTAAAATGTTTTTTTAATTTAACACTGGCAGCCTTGAGTCACAAACTGGATTGTGAGGTTTTGATATCTCCCATAACAGACTGTTTCTCTTACACCAGCACACAGATACAGTTTGTTTAATGAGTTCTCTTATTCAAATATTGGGGTGTGCTACTGTGAACATTGTGTTCGCTAACATTAGAGCCAACAGAAGTATTATACCAATGCACTGATCACATGTTCTTGCAACATTATGTTCATCCCATGAGTATTTTAAACTCTCCATCACGAACATTATAATCATAACACTGCATAATGGAGCTAAAAAAAGAGCAGCAGACAACAGTGACTCTCTCTCCCCAAAAAATATAGCAGTGAGTCCTATGGAGACGCTTCTTTCATGCAGCTGCTCAGATCAGTGCTTTATTGTACAATGTAGGCTATTAAATATGAGGGGCATCAACATGACTCTGCAGTACTCGTTTGCTTCTCTTTATCTCCTTAAAATCTTCTATACCTTTTGTTAAAGAAAATCAATTACAGAAAATAGCTTTTACATGCTTACTGTACTTGTCAAGTATAACATTAGATGAACAGTTTCTGCATCTGTAGATCAGGTCAATTTAACTTCACTCCAAAATGATCTCCTATTGTGAGAAAATTATAGCATCTCCTGAAGAGCCACCATATCTGTGAAATAGCAAGTAAATCTTCCTTCTAGCCTTGACATGAGGTTATATTTTTTACAGCAAGAAAAAAAACAGTGGTGTGTCAAAAACAGGATAAAATCAAATAAATTAAGCCAATTTGCATTTGAGGGTAGATTGGACTAACTAAGAAAAAACTAACAAAAATGGCCAGAAAAAACAGCAGTCAGAAGGGATTTCTCAATCGTGGGATAGTGACTAGTGACAGTGCCGAGCCTATTTTACAGAAGACCACATTAGATCTAACACCCAGTGAGGTCCTATCTTATATCAGTGCTTGGTGTGTGTCTGTGCATGTCCTGCTTTTAGGGAACACAATGGTTACATTATTCCAAAGAGGATTATAAAACAATTCCTATTTCCGAGCCAGGAAACCCAATTGCATCATGGTGCCACAAAAACACTGCGTCATGCAATTCATAAAATAAGTTACTCTTTTTCAGTTTTTGTGGGAGAACAAACAAAATGGTTTTAGTGTGACGTTGGAAGCTGAGAGGTGTGGTGTGATCTTGCTTTAAAGTACAGTTAAGTAGACTATCAAGCACATCACTGCTTTTATTCCTTCATTCTTTGTGCAAGGATGGGAAGTTACTGTCAAGTGTAAACTTACATTTTCCTTTTCCTCATTAGAATTAAAATGAAAGCTTGAGACTATTTCACAAGATCAGTCAAAATCTGCACACAAAGTGTTAAAGACCTCAGGGTTCTGTAGCTTACTTGTCTTTATATGGGGAGCATCAGGAATACCACATGGGAGTCAGCTGTTAATGGTGAAAGGCACTAATGGACAGGATAATGTTAATGATAGATAGAGTTGCCTAAAGAAGCACAGATGAGATTGCTCGCAGAAAGCTGTTTGCCATGGCTGACGGAAAGGAAATGGGAGTTTTGCACTAAATGATTAAATTTTGATTAGTCTCGCATTGATAGACCTATCTCCACAGCGCTGTGGATAGGAGAAAAACGTGCTCTGGTTTATTGGCATTTCTTTAAACCAATCACAATCATCTTGGGCAGCGTTAAGCACCAGCCGCAGGTACGGTGCCTCTGCAAAATAGCATTGGGAAGGAAATTGTTTTGGTGGAACATGTGCACGTAGGGAGGTGAGCTCTGAAATTAAAATGGCTGTCCAGTGTGTGATGAGAACTTTAATCAAAAAAGATAAATATAATTTGATTGTTGGTTGTAGCTTGGAGGATGTTTCCCGAATCGACCAGAGTTTAGAATGCTAACACAAAGAAAGCGGAAGGTGAGGGACATCTGGTGGAACCGGAACAATCCCATAAATAAAACATCGAAGATATAGACAAAGTTTTGATAAATCAATGCTTATAGGTTTGAGGACCATTGCATTAAGTGTAACAACTGAAAATTCTTGTAGGGCTGAGGAGGACATTTAACAAGGTGGATCAAGTGGAGAAAAAGACAGCTTTGAACAGGACTAAAAGGCTACAGTCACATTGCAGCTCTGTAAAGGCTTTCTTTAAATGCTAACGTCAGCATGCTAACATGCTTACAATGCTAACATGTTTATGATTAGGTGTAACATTTACTATATTCACCAGCTTAGTTTAGTCTGTTCGCATGCTAACAGTAGTTAATTAGCACCGAACAAAGTACAGCAGATGATGAGAACGTCATTAGTTTTGCAGGTATTTGGACATAAACCAAAGTATTGGACACTTTATAATTTTGACCTGAAGATGGTGCTAGTTGGTAAAAAAACAGACACTACAGGCTACAAAATATACATACCTAAAAAAACATCCTTTTAAAATGTTTGGCTTACATTTAGTTTTATCTGGGAATTAAACAGTGTGGCACCATGAACACATCACTCTGGAACATAAAAAATCCCAGCCTGGCCAACCTCGTCTCACAGCCCAGGACACTGATTCTAAAGCAGGAAGTCAGACTTCTTTTCACTCAGATCTAACCTGCAGCAGCAACATGCACTGACCCAAATAAGCCCAATCACGTTGTTCATTAAACAGCTCGATGCCAAGACCTTGCCAGGGCACAAGATTTCAAATGACCACTGCCAAAGTCCATTGACTGTATAAGATCCTTTACTTAAAACGGTTACACTTTACTTGAAGGTATCTACATAAGAGTGTGATATGACACTTTCATGAATGTGTCATAAATATTATAAACAGTCATAAACGTTTATGACATAACGCTTCTTTTAGTAAATGTCATTCGGTTTTTGTCATGACAAGTTATGGTTAGGGTTAGGGTTAAGGTCTCTTTACGGTTGCCGTACCCGACCTGGCGCGCGCCAACGTGACGTCAAAATGACATAGATCTCGCTGGCCTGTCAGGATTTTAAGTGCGCACCACTTTTTTCAGCGGCGCACAACAAAGTGGAAACAGGAAGCATGGACGAGTTCGAGGGCAACCGGATGCCAGGAAAAAAAAAGATAGTTTAGAAAGACAGTAGCTCCCAAGACAGCGGCCGCCTGTATACGATAACGCAACTGTTTTTATAATCTGTCTTTTTAATAAACTGTCTGTACACTTACAATGTTCTCAATGCTTCAGTTAACATTTAGGGACCCTCATTATGCTACCGTTGAAGTGTGGTGATATTTTGAGCCTTTTTAGTGGTATAATAAGCGATTTGTTTTTACTTTCCCTGTGCCCCGAATACTAGCGTTGTAAGCTAATCAGCGGTCCACGCTAGCTTGTTTCAAGCTACAAACTCATTTGATTAGCATGAAAACATGTCCCAGAGAGCGAGTGGGTACACATCTGTTATTAACCCCTAGGTTCGTTTTGCGCCGGAATTATCCTTTTAAGATGAGTTATTTTATGGTGAATGAAAGGCTTGATCCGATGAAGTAGGTCAGTGAATCAAATTGAAACAATGACGTCAATGCTGCTGCCAGTTCTGCCATTGTTTATCTTTTTCTTCTTCTTCTAGTCCTTAGAAATAACAAAGTCTGTAGCCTTTCCTCATTAGCGACACCACTGTTCAGGCAACTACGAACTGTCTCACGCCAGTTCGTAAATAGTCACGTTATTTTTATTTATTGATACGTGTACAGGTCACGTTTTTCTCATTTATTTTGTGTACAGGTCACGATTTTTGATCGTTTCACGAACTGCCACAGGGAACTTAAACGCCACACACCGGCGACAACAACAGGATGGACCGACGGACCACCACACGGGGATTCGGTCCCCGGGCGCAGGTACACGATCCGCGGTCTCTGTGGCACGCAACAACGGGGATATGAAACACCACAACAACGGGACGGTTGAGGTTAGGAAAAAAAAGAACTGGGAAAGGAACCGTAAAAAAGAACTGGGAAAGGAACTGTCACCCGCCAGACACACCGACAACAACGGGACGGTTGTGGTAAGGAAGAGAATAACGCGGAAAGGAACTGCAACACGCAGGACGCGAACCCCGGTCTCCGGGGTGAAAGTCCTGTGTGTGGATTTTCTGCTTTTGACACTACTCCCTACTGTTGTCGTGCTGTGATCACGAAATATGCTTCCCATTTAAATACATTAAATTAAAATTCGTAATCACTACACGAAAAAACCGACATATTCGTGTCCTGTTCATGAATCAATAGATTCAATAACGTGATCATTTCACGAACTGCCATGAGACTGGGCTGGTTCAGGAGAAGACTGCAACTAGTGTTGCGACCACCACGCACAAGTATAAATAGTTCCGGCGGTCCTATGACGTCACATTGGCACACGACAGGTCGGGTACGGCGAGTATACCAGACACCTTAGGGTTCATGTGTCATGACAGTGTCATATGTTCATGACAGTGTCATGTCACTCTTATATAGATACCTTCAAGTAAAATGTTACCCTTAAAACAATGTAAAGAAAATGGTCCCTGTGAGTCTCATATCATATATAATTTTTATGATTTATTATTATTGTTGCATTGATGTATAAGTTTCATTTTACAGTTATAGATTGTAGTTTACTGTTGGGTTTGGTATTTGATTGAAAGTTAATCACGCTTTGTATATGAACATTTTTATCAGACAAATAGTGTAGTAAAAAGTACAATAGTGACCTCCTAAAAAGTATAAGGTAGCATAAAGTGGTAATACTCAAGTAAAATGCAAGTAGCTTAAACTTAAGTAGGCCTACTTGAATCTTCTACTGTTTAGATGGAGTATCATGCTATATTTCTAAACATTTATAAGATAAGGTTTTGTGATGACTGACTAAAGCAAATATTCCTACTTTGATCCTCAGGGGGGAAAATCCGAAGCTTTCAAGGACCAACTGTTTTATAAAAGAAAAGCACTACAAAGACTTTTAAAAATGTTGTGGCAAAATGGTGCGTGTTTCCAACATTTACAGTAGGCTATGTTGAGAATGATTCCAAGCACAGTAAAGAGGGGGTATTATGGATATGTCTGTGTCTGCAACTTGCTGAACAGTTAGAGTATAATATTGTATATTGTATATAAAAATCCACAATATCAGTACCTTACCATGCACTTCCACTGGATTCTCATATCATCCATAGCACATGAAAATCCGTCTAGTCAGGCTTCATGTAGTCTATATTGACGACGTTTCATTTACGAGATTGTTCCGGCCCCACAGGAGGTACACATGTAGAGATATTTTTTTTTTTTATTTTAGTGGGTCACAAGCCAAAAAGGTGTAAAATATTGGTGTAAAGCAACCACATATGTGCATGATGAGGTATCCAGATATTTAAAACTGATCACGTAACATATGGGGAATTAGAGGCTCCATTCATTAAACACAGAAAGACCTACTTATTCAGATTTGATCAACTCGTTCTCAGATGCAGGCAAGATATAATTACTGCAAACATCCTTGCTGTGAAACATATTAAGCCAAACATATTGGTTAAATTTTTTTCCCAAGCTTCATGCAGTTTTAACATTTGGTTAAATAGATACTGGGACAGAGCAAGCGATGGTCCTAACCCTCTATTTTTGTCATTCCCCTGACCTTCAAGTTAACGGCTGTCCATTTGTTCACAGCAATCTCTCATGTTCACCACAAACAACAGCTGAATCATTCATTATCCACCACTGCCTTTGAACACAAACAGTGAAGCCTCCAGCCTTCATACTTTCACATTTGAGATGAATAGCTGTGCACTTAAATCGGTGCACCAAGGGAGAAATCAAAGCTGTCCTCGACCTGACAGACGCTCACTATCCACAGTATTGTTTAATTTCACATCCTTTGTGATTATGAGCAAAATCCTCCACGGTAACCAATTAACGTCAAAATCATCATTTGCTTCTCACTGCTTCACATCAGTTTCAAGCAAGCACTATAACAACCTCAAACAGAAATGTATTCTGAATAAATATAAGTGCTTTTCTTTTGTGAATGTGTTCAATAGCTCTCAGTGAATTGTATTGTGTAAACTGTATATGGAAATGTACAGAGGATGAAAGATCATCTTCTGATGTACTGTGGAGACCCTTGAGAGCAATAGTTTCTTGTTGATGAGATCATGACTTGGTTTGCATCTAATCTGAAAAGAAATGTGCCAACATAGATTGAGGATCATTAAAAGGGCTTTGTGACCTCATTTAGAGAAAGTTTGCAAAGATGTCCTCATGCAGCCTCCGCGTCAGAAGAGCTACTGAGGTGTTTTTATGCTTCGTAAACAGCCCTTACAAAAAATATGGGCAGTCCTGCAAGACCTTGGTTGAACCAGCTCCAAAAACAGCCAAGCCTGGGAGTGTGGCTTAAAACACTGTGCTGACACAACGTTCCATCTTGGCTCAAGCTATGCGACCTCTCTTATTTTCCTAAGTGGCACTATCTTATTTAGTGCCACAGTGCTCAGTTAGCATTGTCTGTGAGAGCTGAGTCTTTTTCTGTCCTCTAAATCATTGTCAAACTTTGAAGCTCAGGTCCAATCCAGACTTTATCAAACTTGTCACTAAAATTGTTTTTCATTAAAAGTAAGACCAAAACATACTTACAGCAAAGTGTAGTTCTCACGTGATCACATTATTATTCATATGTATAAACAGAGCAGAAATAGGCAATCAGACAATCATTTACCAACAACTGCCCCATTGTATATTATTTCAAAAACAATTCTTAAAGTACACTTTCCCAGTGATACTGTGTTATTATGTACATGCCTATATGATTACTTTTTTTATTACATTTTGTGTGAAATCCTTAATATCTCAAGTAATGCAGTTCAATTTCATTTATAGTATCAAATCATAACAAGAGTTATCTCGAGATAATTTACAGATAGAGTAGGTCTAGACCACACTCTATAATTTACAAAGACCCTACAAGAGCAAGCATTAAGTGCGACAGTGGCAAGGAAAAACTCCCTTTTAGGCAGAAACCTTGAGTGGTGAGGAAAACTTAAAACAGACCCAGGCTCTTGGTAGGCAGTGTCTGACGTGCCGGTTGGGGGTATGATGAACAGTGGCAATTATAGTCACAATAAAAATAATGGAACTATGATTAGAAATAGTAGTTGTAGTAGTTCATGGCATAGCAGGGCACTGCAGGACATAGCAGGGTGTAGCAGGGCAGCAGGACTAAGCAGGGCACTGCACGGCGTAGCAGGGCATAGCACGGCATAGCAGGGCACTGCAGGGCATAGCACGGCATAGCAGGGCACTGCAGGGCATAGCAGGGCGTAGCAGGGCATAGCAGGGCGTAGCAGGGCATAGCAGGGCGCCTAGCAGGATCACATTGACAGCTGCAACCATGATTTAGGTGCCAGGTGTGAAACATAAGGGCTCCGGGGGAATAAACTCCCCAGAGCTAAGTTATTTACAAGCACTTCTGGGACATGAATCCACACAGATGAAAAAAGAGAGGAGAGAGGAGCTCAGTGTGTCAAAGGAAGTCCCCCGGCAGTCTAAAACCATAGGCATGACTATGAGCTGGTCAAAGGCAAACCTCAGCCAGCTCTATAAGGGTTGATAGATGAATCTGAAGACTATGAAGAGAAGCAGAGAATAGAAGGGGTGCCGTGTCTGTAGCGATACACCCTCCCCCGCCCATAGCAATTAACATGTAAAATTAACTCTCTAATAGATATATAACATGTGAATGAATTAAATGAAACTGGCTAAAATTGGAAGAAAAAAAACTAAAGCTGGAAAGAAGCAAAAGCTAAACTTTGTATTTTGTAGTTGCAAATGATCTGGTGTCATACTACACAAAGATCCAAGTACAACCAAATAATATGTCTTATGGAGACAATGTTCAAAAGTACTTGCATATAGAAGACAGAAATGGGAAATATACAAAGTGACTGACAGTGTGTTTATGTGTCATCTGAGAGAATCATTTTACTGCAATCTACACCAAAACAGCGATGCAGTCCTCTCTTTTTCTGCCATCATCCACCAGCAGCTGGCCCCAGTCAGAGCAATAATTTCCATAAAACAGCTTTTGGATGATGAACATCAGAATCGCTCAAGGATTTGGATGGAAATGCAGCTTGTAGTTGTAGAAGCCATTTTCTACAGAGACATTTTGGTGAGCATCAACATAGTTTTTAGAGATTTTTAGGATTGTGATTCTACTTCTTCCTTTGCAGAGGATTTATTTAAAAAAGAAACTAAGGGTGGACTTTTTTATAATTAAAATGTGTCATAATGGGTAGAACATTGTTTGCCAATGCATATAGGAATGGTAAAATGTTGATGATTAATTATTGTATACTAACTTCAAAAACGGCATTAGTATTGTATACAATTAGTGTGTAGTGTGGAATTTAGAGCTTCAACGATTATTAGATTAACTAATCGACAGAAATTAATTGCCAACTGTTTTGATAATAAATTATTCATATAATGTGTTAAAGAAAACAAGACATTGTCTGACATCACTTCAGGCTCTAGGACATTGTGATGGACATTGTTTTACTGTTTTCTGATATTTTATCAAACCAAAAAGAAAAAAAATGGATTAATCAAGAGAATAATTAACAGATTATAAGAATTATCGTTAGTTGCAGACTTAATGGAATTAGGACACAGCCATGAAACACAGTATAAGGATATTTTTATTCTTCACAGAAAACTTACTTAAGTATTAGTTAAAATTCACTAGACTTTATTCAAGAGTGATAAAAACGACATTGTGTGATTCCTCTGAACAGATTATTTCTGGATGATTATTTATAGACTTTCAAACTGAAACACTTCAAACTTACTCATTATAATGAGCTCTTTGTGTTTCCTGTGTGATACCACAGAGGCGCAGGGAGTCAGCGGTGCAGCCGACCTGACAGCTTGGTATGCACCAGTGTCACTGACTCCCACTAACCACTGGGAGCGTCAAAGGTCGCCCAGCCAATTTCACAGATGCTGTTTTACTTTTCTGTAAGCAACTGGATATCTACCGACTCTCTCTCTACTGAGAGTCCAGGATATCAGGGTGAATGTGTTGCACATTCTGCAGCTGTTAATAAGCTAAAAGATCCTGCATTTAGAACCTTGTTACACTCTTCGGCTTCATTTTTAATCAAGAAGTTTTTAAGAAATTTTATTGATATGAGCTAATGCGCCTCTGATCATCACGATCAATAGGTGGCACTCATGATCCTTGATAGTTTTACAAGTTCATCTGTTCACTGGAATGAATTATTGCTGCAGTGTGCCTTTTATAAATGCTTTTTTATCCTCAATTAATTTTGCCCTGATTAGTTTAAACTGTTGCTAACTCTGCTATGATATCTGCTGTATCCTAAATGTTTACATAACTTTAATCAAACATAGAAATGATGTTGCTCGCCTTTTCTATTGATGTCATTCTGAATAATCCTGCTAAGTGAAACACCCTTTAATAACACACAACACTGCCATTCTATGTCCTTCATTCTCATTCTTGGCTGCTGAAAGTCTCATTCAGGCATTTATCACCTCCAGATTTGATTAATGCAACAGCACCCTCTACAGCACATCCTCCAAAGTCCTGCTGTCTGAGTGAGTGTCTCTCTCTCTCTCTCTCTCTCTCTCTCTCTCTCTCTCTCTCTCTCTCTCTCTCTCTCTCTCTCTCTCTCTCTATTACATTACCTGTTGGCTTCACTTGCAGGAAAGGATGCAGCAGATCAATCCACTCCTCTCTGCATCACATGGCTCCTTCCCATCTCTGTGGCTTTTTTAACTGTCTTACACTCTTACTCTATAGAGCTGATGCCAAATGACCTCAACCTTACTGCATGGACAGAAAACGTCCCTCCATTATTAGCCTTCAATCAAACATTAAAAGACACCTTTTTATTGAAGCACAGATCATTTTACTCTCACATGTCTGATTTGTCTAGCCATTTTTGTGAATGTCAAATTACGTAAAAATGACAGACTGGATATTACTGATTTATAGTACTTTCCTGGTTATTTTCCTCCTAAATGTTATTGCTGGCTGGGTGGACGCACGGACAAACAAACAAACAGATAGATCTGTTTATGTCCAGCAGAAATTATATATTTGAATATCAGACATCAGTATCACATAATACATATGATAGTTAAGGGGCTTGTTGGACAACAGAGCAGTCAAAAGCAGTTTAGCTTTAAACTCTTCCAGCCGTAGCCGCACATAATAGACAGTCAGGCCTCTCTGAGCCAGCTAGCCCATTAGCCTGGGCTAATGCATCCAGGACTCCCCGCCATGCACTGCCCATCACTCCAGACTGGATCTGGTTTCACACAGAAGCCGCCTCATCTGTTTGTGCTCTGAGAAACTCTCACTGCAAAACAATAACTCCTGAGGAACAGTTGCTAAGTAAATTTGTGTTTTCACTCTCATTCTAATACGTTTGTGTATTTAGAAGCGGAGGTTACACGGTCAAATAAAGGTCTAAGATAGGATACAAGGTATCTGGCACAATTGTAAACATCTCTGAGGTTTTACATATGTATTGGGGTTTGTTACAAGTGTTGGGAATACTCTGAAATGAACAGATTACAAAATGGAAAACTTGTATATTGTACATGTGCAGTAACACATATTAGATTCCTGTTTCTCCTCAAAATGTAAAGTGGATATTGGCTCAATCAGAGGGTGAAATAGTTTTTGACCATGCCTGTGATCTTGGGTTTCACAGCTCTGCCTTGCTAAATGGACTGGGTGCATTAGGGGCCAGAGGAGCATGCTGCAGAGTGCTCTTAAAAGGCGAGGGGAGAAAACAACTCCAGACAGCCTCCCTGTGTTTTTCTGCCTTGCTGTAGAGGGACAGTGACATGTACTAACCATGTATGGAAGCGTGCATATCAGGTTGCAGCCATCAAATCAAAACAATCATCCTGATGGAGAGAGGGCAGAATGTACATGGAGGCTATGGTGACTGACATGAGGGCCCTCATGCAATCCATTTTCTCCTCTGCTATGTTACTGGAAATTTTGCCACAACAATAAAAACCCAGACAAGTAGTGTTTGGAAACAAAAAAAGAGAGTGCAGGAGTACATTTTTGTGATTGGTAACTAACCTTTTTTTTCCTCTCTTCTCTTCATGGTATTCCAGTGAGGAACAAACAGAAGAGACAAGGATGTATTTACTTTTGACATTCTGCTTTTTCCAAGTTTTTGTTTCAATAAAAACATAAATCTTGTTGGGTACATTTAGAAACAAAAACTTATAGGGATCCTTACTTACTTACTGAACTCTTTTCATCAGCATCCTTAAAGGATAAGGCGTATTCTATATTTGTTCTATATTGTCCCAGACAAAAAGACAAAAACAACAGTGTTTTTCTTTCTCTCAATACTTTGCGACTTATACCGTGTCTGTAGTATTCATCCCAAAGTCCATTGGTTCCAATTGAAGACAGAAAGTTTAATTTGTTTAACAATATGTTCTATCTTGTTTTGCTAACAGAGCTGGGCACAGTCGATCTTTAGAAAACTTTACTCAAACTTGAGTAAATGGTGCATTTATTGCAGACTGTTTTCTACTGCGGATTCATAATTTTGTTCTCTAGTGAGTATTTCTGGCAGCAGGACGGCGTTTGTGAGATCGACTCAAATTAAACAAAATTATTATTATAATTAAACATTATAATGAAGGAATATGTCACCACTTGTTTGTTTAATTTATTTCAATACATAAAATCCCTGCTTCAACACCCACTACTTTGGAATATAACCCTTTAATATGTGTTCATTTACTATTTTACTTAATCCTATTTCATTGTAGCTCTCAGTTTGACGTAAAAACATGAAAAGCTAACAGAAATCAGAAGAAGAAGAAAAACAGATTTTATTGTTTTGAATGTTCAATGGGACAACTTAGACTGTGTGTTGAAGTTATGGTTATGTTCACTATCTGTCAAACTAATTTTATCAATATAACATGTATATCTCTTCAGGTTGGTTTTTTTTTCTTTTTGCTTTGTTGTGTTTATTATATGCAGATGACAGAGTGTATGTAAATTCCACAAAGAGTTGTAATCTTAAGAAGTAATAAAATGTATTGTTGACTTAAAACATGAAACTAAAATCCTGGTCCTGATTGAAACAATGATAGCTCCTACAGACAATTTGTTCCCGTATGTTTCTGTTTGAGTCTCCCTCTCACTCACAATCCCACATTTTCTCTCACTTCCACCATAAAAAGGGTGACTCATCACGCTGAAGCAAATATGCCAATAGTGTGCACTACCAGCAGGGTGTGTAAATTCCACACCTGTCCCATCATCCTCTCTCCTCTGCCCTCCCCTTTTGTGCCTTCTCTCTTTCCACACATACTCCCCCCCGTTGCTCACCCACACCTCACAATGGACAGCTTGAGGAGCAGAAAGCAGTGCTGTCTTGCTACGAACATGCAACAGAAAACAGACAGAAAGAAACCAGCAGAGCGTGAACGGGTTTGACAACACTGAGGGCCTCTCTCTTGTGTCTTGTCATCCCACGTTCTTCTTCACAAATAAGTAAGTTGAGATTCATACCTTTTTATAGGCACTTTTATGACTAGATAGCATAAAGGC
Source organism: Zingel zingel (assembly GCA_023566125.1). NCBI lineage: Eukaryota > Metazoa > Chordata > Actinopteri > Perciformes > Percidae > Zingel > Zingel zingel. The sequence continues at coordinate 15,926,434 of CM042324.1, forward strand.
TGGTATCTAAGCTACTTGGTCAATGTGAATGGTAAATGAAATCAATAGCATGTGTTGGAATTATACTGTGATGCATTTAAGAGCATCTTTTCTTATTTGGGAGTATTTTTTTTGCTGAATATGGCGTTGCCAAATTGTTTGTATAGAATGATTTAGATTGTGCCACTCCTTCTGTTCCCCTATTTTTCTGTCTTTCTCTGTCCTCCTATTACACCACCTTTTCAATATAACTTCACCATCTCTGAAATGTTATACTTGGTTCTCCCTTCTAGAAGAGACAGTTAACCTGAGCATAACAAGCCTTGAAAGATGAATAAAGTCATGTATTAAGGTGACGGTGGAGGCTTTGTAATCCTGCTGATTGAATCCCTAAGATGGATCATCACACTTTCTTCTCCACAGGAAAGAAGGAGGTGGCGAGATGACAAAGGCTGCAGCTGCCTTTTCTTCTCCTGAAGCAGGGTGAAAAGTGACATAGTGGCAGTTGAGCTCAGGTAACTTCCCTTGGACACTGATACCCTTGAAACTAATCCAACTCTCGGGATGTGTTTACAAGATTTGTGCCGCTGCGTGAGTTTGAAAGACAAGTCATTTTGAGTCTAAGGTGATGACTTCTTTTTTTTTCTTTTTTTTGGGGGGAGGGATATAGAAGTGATGAGAAAATTACAGAATGCTCTTATTACACAGTGAATAAGTGTTATCTTACATGTAGACCTATTTTTGTTAATTAAGATTTAAGTAAAAATTGGAGGAGGGAAGAGTCTATATATGATCATGTAAACCTTGCACAGTCAAATCTTGCCATTTGAACGTCCAAAGAGGAGTAAAATTGTTAAATATCTAGAACACGAGAGAGTTGTTTTCCACCAAGCGGTGATGTCATGACACCACTGTTTGGGCGGACTAACAGTTTATTCTGAAAACTGAGCCTGTATCCTGAGGCTCAGACAAACTATCTGAGTAAAAACGATGAAGGTAGAGACTCTTTAACACCTGGGGAGGGAAGGAATATACCCACTGTGTGAAAAGATAAAGCCGCATTTAAAGTTTATAGAACACCTAATAGTCGTGTCATTTGTGTCGTGTCATTCTAGCAATGGTCTGCAGAAAGATGAGGGCTGCATCTGGACCTGGTTTGACACAGCTCTTTTTTGTTTTTCTTCTTTGGTAATTATATTTGAGCAGAGGTGGAAAGTAACTAAATACAAATACCCAAGCACTGTGATAAAGTACAATATAGAGGTGCTTTACTTAACTATTTCCATTTTCTGCTACTTTATACTACTCCTCTACATTTCAGAGGAAATATTGAACTGTTTACTCCACTACATTTATATGAAAGCTATAGTTACTCATTACTTAGCAAACTTGGATTTTATAGACAAAACATTTTTGTGACTTTAAAAATCAGGTTACATGTCTTACAAGTTATAGTAAGTAATAACTTATATTATAATAACAAAATAACACTGGCATGTGCCATTCTGCTGCATTACTGCTGAAGATTCATGTTAAATACTTGTTTTACATACAGCTTGCTGATGATACTTTAGTTAAATCATATTTTGAATGGAATACTTTTAGTATTGTTACTTTTACTTAAGCAAAAGTCTAAATATTTCCTTCACCAATGGATTTAAAGAGCGATGTGAGGCGATTCACTTTTTAGGAGGCTTATTAACATGCAGGTTACTGTATGAAAACAGCTATTCATATTGCATTTGAAAGTAACAAACTGGGGTCTAACTCTTTGGCCAACCATCATTGTATGTCTCCACACATTTTACATTCATATTAGTGACCAGTGTAATATATTAGACTAAAAAAGTTTGTTTTTATTAGCAAATTACCTCTCTTTTTTTGTATTTTATGAAGTTTTTGCCTGCGGTGGACCTGGATTTCTCATTTGGATAAATCACAGCATTAAAGCAGCCAGTGGATTACGCAGCAGACATTATTACTTGTACAGGTCTGAGCATGATTGCAACATAAATCAAATCCATGATCTCCATTCAAAATCTGTATAATTGTTTGCGTTGTATCAAGATATTTTCTTTCTTGCAGAATGAGACACACAAAGCTCATATTACCTGCTGCAAATGTCACTTCGGGAAGACTTTTCTGAAGATACAGAACTTAGCTCATTAGTGAGCATTGAACCAAACAGGAATTGTTCACAGTGGCTAAGTTCAGTGTCTGCCATGAAAGTATGAGCTCCCGCAGACCGTTCCCAAACAAAGAGATGTGAGGGAAGAAGGATACACGTGATGAAGAAGCTGGGCCACCTGTACTGTAAAAGAGGAATGTTCTAAAAGCCTTTGCATGTCCAGACACACTGTACAGTTGTCAGCTTCTCCTGATTTGTGGGGGTTTTAAATGAACGAACAACGGATGACAGAAGGTATGGTCAGTGTGATTTGTGAAGCATAGCACTCATTTTCAGTTTTCCTTTGTCTTAAGTTCATTTATAACACAAAATTTCTATTTTTAGTTAAGATTATTTCATAAAGCTGCAGATTTTATTATGCATTGGCAATGTGTTAACTATGGACTTACATTGCCTCCCAAAGTTTAAAATAGAATAGAAATCGCTTGTTACATTTTGTGCTTTCAATAATTTTGGGATGGGGACTTTTGCCGAGTTGTGCACTCCTGTGCCTACTGAACTGGATTCAGTGTGTCTTTGCAGAACTGGCTCAGTCCAGCAGGAACAATAGTGACACCTATTGGGACACCATCAGCGCTTACAAGGCTGTCATCATCGTCCTCATTAAAATAATAAAATGGAACACATTGCATATGACCAGAAACATGTTTATCACAGCACTCGGCCACAGGTATTTTTTTCAGGAGTGATGAATTTGCATTTCTGAAACAAAAAAAGTGATGAGTGTGTCTGGATATCTGTGTGTATATCTGTCCTAATTTGTCTTCCTGTGTGGGTGAATTTGGGTGCCTGTGCAGTTATCAACAGCAGCTGATTTGTGCTGAGTATCACTTTGCGCTGCCTCTTCTCATTCCTCACACTATGATAATCTGTCAGTGTGTCTGCGAGCTTCTTCACTAAATTGGAATACACCGGCTCAACACCTCTGGAGCCATCATGTACCTGACTGGACAGGCGTTGCATTAGCATAAGCAAAACTGATGAGCATAAGAAATGTTATTGATTTTGGATGTCCTCAGTTGTCTAGGTGCCGTGTGAACAATTACTTTTCACCAGCCTTGGTGAGGATTATAATAGTACTTGGACTCAAAGAAAAAATCATGTCGTCAAACATCAGCAGCCGTTTCTCCAAATCAGTTTAGTGTTATTTACTTTGGCTGTCTTGGTCTTGGTTTCCACCTTGCACTTATACGCTACATCTTGACCTATCTTGTATTTATTTCTGTGGTGTTTTTTTGTTTGTTTATTGGGGACATTGTTGTTATTAACAAAAAGAGGAAAGAAATGTGTCTACTTGTGAAGGTGAGATAAAAACATCCACGTAGCTGCAACAGAAAGTGTTCCAGTGATTCAAAATTAACTTGCTTTTTGACCTAGAAAAGAAATGATGATAAAACTGTTTGTGGTCTGTATGACCTCTATAAATGCATTTATTTGCATGATAGCGTCACTGCTGCACATCAAATTTCAGCCTTGCACGAACCCCTCCCTGACACAGTATCAACATTATGCTCACAAAAGCACCAATGTTTACGGCAGGTTTGCATTGATTTGCATTATATTGTACATGTGTTGCTTATATTATAGTAAAAGCACATAGCCAAGTAAGGTCACTACAGGTTCACTTCTCACCGCCACAAGCACAGTTTTAATCACTGTTGAGCATTATAATGACCACAACAGTCCCAAAGGATTATTTACATAATTTACAAATTCTTTATTGGGATTTGTTATCATCAGAAGCAGCTCTACAAGTCACATCTTGTTAAACTTAACCTTAAAATAACCTTACATAACCACAAAACCCCCTTTAAATAAATACATGTTTTTCAAAACCAAAGAACCCCTTAATTTTCAGATGCTACATTCACAAGACGGTTTGAGACCAAAATGTTGATTACATTTCTCAAAAGGATTTGGAGCCTCTGGACCAGTTTTAAGAGTGCAGACCATGACACAGGAACATGCCATTAAAACCTTACATTTCATCACCAAAAGCTCTGTCTATTGTTAATGATGCTGACCATCTTCTCCACTCTGAATTTGCCTTCTGGACAAAACTATGGAACACCTAAGATAAACAAAAAGAAGAAAAATAAAGGGTCTTTTGCCCCACCTGCAACCAATATAATGAATAAACAGCACTTTAATATCCTCATGACAGGACATTTCAATGAATTGCATCAACCTTTGAGCATATATTTCTGGATAGCTGATGATTTGTGCGTGGCTGTGGTTTTATTGTTTTGACTGTTTATTGTATTGGTTTTTTTTTTTGTGAGACAAACAAATGTCCTGATATGGTAGAATAAAGTTATATTTTATCCTATTATAGTCTATTCCAGTTTTTAATATTTTCTGTTGTGCTCAAAATAAAATGTTATTTGTACTGATATGACATTATTAGATGATTAATACTGATGCATCAATGTGTAAGCAACATTTTAATGTTGTAGCTGCCCAAGGTGGAGGTAGTTTTAACTACTTTATATACAGTTAGGTATTCAGTCCAGTGGTTCCAAACCTAGGGGTCAGCCCCTCCAAAGAGGGGGCAAGACAAGATCAATCTGGAGGGTTGTGGGATGATTAAGAGGAGAGTGGAAAAGGGGGGGAGGGGAGTCCTGTTAGACAAATTTGTATTAATTTTTTTTGTGAATTGTGCGTTGTGTTTTGGATTGTTTTACCTCTTTGGGCCTTGAAGAATTATTTAAACGACACCATCTGAGACGTTTTGAGGGATAATGTGTCTTTGATGAACTCGCAGACATCTGAAATGTTAGGGGCCCAAACAAGACAAAAGGTTGAAACCACTGGTTTAATTTAACACTGTGTTTTATAAGCTTATCATACTGTATGTTCTAACCCCTAAACCTAACCCTATCAAATTGTAATCTAAAAGTCACATACACATTACAGGTCTTTTGTGCCATGCTATCCTTGTGGCTGTGACACCAAAACAATTCTCTCTCTCTCACACACACACACACACACACATAGTGCGTCTCACTATCTTTGTGGGGAACCGTCATTGACATAATGCATTCCCTAGCCCCTTACCCTAACCTTAACCATCACAACTAAATGCCTAACCTTAACCCTTACCCTCACCCTCACCATAACCTAATTCTAACCCTAATCCTAAAACCAAGTCTTAACCCTCAAACAGCCCTTTAACCTTGTGGGGTCCAGCATTTTGGCCCCACAAAGCTGTCCGGACCCCACAAGTACACTGTATTGCCGGTTTTTGGACCCCACAAATATACTTAAACAAGAACACACACACACACACACACACACACACACACACAAGACACAAGAGGCCCATATCTGGCCTTCTTTTTTTATAAAATGCATATAAAATAGAACAGGTAAAATATTTTACAATGACGCAGTTTTACTGAATAACAGGGTCGTCCTTGCCCTGTCACTGCAAGCGTCTCATGCTTAATACATCCCTTAGTACATTCATGTGGATTTTTTATTTAGTATCTTTTCTTTTTGTTGTCCATATTATTCATGTGGATTTGTTATTTTATCATCCTGTCTGTGATGTATGTGTATGTTGTGTGTGATGTCTTTAAGCTACTGGGACCTTGAATTTCCCCTTGGGGGTCAATAAAGTATCTATCTATCTATTGTATCTAAAACAATACAACAGTAGGATATGTTTCAAATAATAATATAGCTAGTGGAATAAAATACAGTGGAAAAGTATGATAGTGGGGTAGAAGTAGTGAGATAAATATAAATACTCAGTACTTGAGTAAAAGTACTTTACACCACTGCCTTTATGTGATCAAATAAATATACTCTGACTCTGTGATAACTGAAAATTCCATCAGGGGGTGCTCAAACCGCTCACCCATCACAACACATGAAACTGCTAAATCGTAACGCTCTCTATTAACTTCTTCTCCTCGGTAATGTGAAAGTGTCACCTTCCCTCTCTCTGTCACAAAGTCCTGTGGAGTCTTTTTCTCAGCAGTTTCATCTCCTGTTTGCTAAAGTGTAACGTCTTTCAGGTCAGTGAAGGGAAAAACATTTATTTTCACCTCGTGGACGTACGTGTGTGTGTGTGTGTGTGTGTGTGTGTGTGTGTGTGTGTGTGTGTGTGTGTGTGTGTGTGTGTGTGTGTGCGTGCGTGTGTGTGTGCGTGTGTGTGTGCGTGTGTGTGTGCGTGTGTGTGTGCGTGTGTGTGTGTGGAGAAATCTAGGAAGTAACGTCAGCCTCTAACTCTTCGACCAGGACGACGCGGAAGACGTTAAACTTACATTTCTTAAAGAGACTGTGATTTTTAAGTGCGATATTGTCGCCGAACTGCTGGGAAATATCAAGTGTATATCCAATTTCTAATAATTAATCATTTAAAACTGCTTTCATTATTAAACTAGTTTTATAGGCTCACCTTTTTTGGAAAGCTCAGGTGAAGAAACCCTCAAATTGTGGGATTGGAGATTGTAGCGCCAGAGATCTTCCTCCTTTCTTCGCTTTCAGGAGTATTTCGGCATTTAAAGATGGAATAAGCAGGTCTTCTTGAAAGGTAAGACTTATTTTTACATTTTGGTCTTGTTTAACACTTGTATTTGTCACTTGGACTGATGTATATATGTGGGAATTGTGATGTGGATAAGACGAAGTGTCGACTGTCGTTGATACAGTAAGCATTTACATGTTGATACAGTTTAATCTGTTTTTATGTCCTTTGCAGAAGTTCTTGTACCAGAAATAATGCATTTTATTGTATTTAGTATATTTGAAATGTAAATTGACTCAATCTTAGATCAACAAGGTGCTTTTACTTTAATTCCTACTTTCTTTTCTTCATTTTTTACTGTCATTTGGTTACATTATACAGTATGTGTGTCCCTACAGTGGATGATGGCAGAGAGGCGGGGCACTGAGTTATGCTGAAGCCTGCCTGAATATCTGAATATCAGGATGAACACTACAGATGGAGCCGGGCCCCCTGAACAGGATGGAGAGGTCCGTGTTGTGCAGATCTACCCCAGGCTGCCCCAGGACACAGCTGCCTACTGTCCCCTGCAGGTCAGTGGTGGGGACACGGCAGAGGCAGTCATCCACAATGCCGTGGCCACTCTGGGTCTGGATGCCAGCCAGACATACAGCCTGCTGGAGGTCAGGAAGAGCAGTGGAGAGGAGAGGTTGCTGGAGGCTGGGGACTGCCCTTTGGAAAGGGTCCTGCTGTGGCCACCCGGGGCACAGAGGTGGCACCCTCAGAGCCAGGGGCACTACTTCATCCTGCAGCACCAGCAAGCCAACAATGGAGGCAACCAAGCAGATAGCAGCAGAGATGACTATGATGACCTTTGTAACCTCCAAACTGTCACTGAGAAGAGTATTCTGGAAGCTTTACGCCAGCGCTTCTACAAGCTCAAAATCTACACCTACGTCAGCAACATCCTCATCGCCATCAACCCCAATAAGTTCCTGCCTCTTTATTACAATCCCAAGTATGTCAAGTTGTACGAGAACCAGCCACTGGGCAAACTAAGCCCTCATATATTTGCCATAGCAGACGTGGCCTTCCGCGCCATGCTTAACAGGCAGGTTAACCAGTGTATTGTGTTATCTGGTGAGAGTGGCTCAGGGAAGACTGAAAGCCGCAGTTATCTCATCCACTGCCTGACTGCCCTCAGCCAGAAGACGTACTCCAGTGGGCTCGAACGGACCATCCTTGGGGCTGGCCCGGTGCTAGAGGTAGGTCCCTGTGATGAAAAACGAAAAACTGGCCACCTGCTAAAAACACTTGACACCCCACATCTGTTGTCAGATAGTAGCTGTCAGCCTATTAAAAATTCTTAGATCGAGGGCTAAAAAGATCAGTCAATCAACAGAAAATGAATCAACAACAATACTGGTTACCAGTCATTTGATTTACTATCCTTATTATCATTGCAAATAGAATATCTTTGGTTTTTTTGTTAGTTGGACAAAACAAGCAATGTACTGACGTTGCAAAGGTCCTGGGAAGTTTTGATAGGAATTTATTTATCTTATATTGTAAGTTTCTATCCCTTAGATAGAGATTTACAAGCTGGGGGGGGGGGCTCAAGCTGTCCCTTTTTTTTTTTTTTTTTTTTTTTTTTTTTTTTTTTTTTATGGAGAGAGAGTTATGGTGGATGTGCTCAGAGCAGACCGGTGTTGCCATTCCGAGCAGAGGAGAACAAAAGTTGTAAGGTTGTCAAATGGTAGTAAATATACAGTTTTGGTTTCAGTTTGTCCATGAATAAATGCTGCAGCTCACCAAAGTGAACATCAACTTCAGCCCTGGAAGCAGAACAAAGTCCCACCTTTGCTTCACAGTCTGGAAGCTGAAAAAAGTTTTCCGTAAGACGAACATTTGAGGCTGTGCTTCATAATTGTCATTAGATGTAACTTATGTCTGGTCTGTTTAACAAAGTAACATGAATTACTCAGTAACACTTCAGAGGAGTAATTCATAATTCATTCAACACATTGTTAAAAAAAGGGTGATTCAATTGTTAAATTTATTAAATTAAAAGCAAGTCTCAATTATTTTTCTCAAACATATCTTAACCATGTCATATGAAATGCTACTTCGAAACCAGTCGTTGGTTGATTTAAAGAATGATTATCTCGCTGGTCTAACCATCTGATCATCTGCCATGAGTGACATGAAGCAAGACTCTGCCAGACTCATGGCGATATGAGTTTGCTGATCACCAGATTAGTGTGGATGTTTTTTTTTTCTTGTTTTGTTGCTCTAGGTCAACGTTCAGAGTCTAACTGAAATTGCTTTTGACTCATACAAACTGCCCACTCTTTTTTCATATCCTTTCTTTAGACCTGTTAATCACATCTGTTCAAAAACAGAACGTGCCAAATAAAGAAACCAATATGTTTTTGCACTTCCTGCAATAAAAAAAAACAGTAAATCAGCGTAATCAACAATAACTACAGAAAAAGCTGTGTGATCTAAACAGGAAGGACTCTATGGAATTTTGTTAGTCATTTACTGGTAAGACAAAATGCTACAAATGGCATAAAGGGCCACACACATTTACCAGTTTAAATAAGAAGGCAGAAAACCTGTATCCTCCATGCTGAATTTTGGATTATCAGAAATATATATTTTTTTAGTTTGTTTTGTGACGTTCCTCTGACATTTTTGATTGTTGTGAAACTCAAATATGTCCTTAATTCAAAACATGCCAAAGAGCAAAGCAGTGTTTGTCAACTAGGAAGTCACACTTTTTTTAAACTTCAGTTTCACTCTCACTTATTTAGGTTAAAAGTTCTCTTTGTTGGCTACCACATCAGCCAGTAACTGTCATTGAGTAACAGGACGACACTTTGCCCACATTTTTCTGTAATGTGCACTTTCTTGAAACTAGGCCAAATGCTTTTTTAGGGAAATCCCTAAAAAAATCCCCCCCCCCCCCACCCCCCCCACCAGGAACTTACCAAATATTGTGTTTTATGGGGGGGGGACACTTATATTGTATCGTATTTAAAATACAAAACCTATTGTTTTATTAATTATGTTTTTGATTGTGCTGCTTGTGGAGCTTTACTTCGCACCAGGTAAATCTGTTCCAGCTACCAATATGGGCAAATGTGCACAAGTTATCTATCCATCAATAGACCAACTAACCTTTTTCTCATAGGACCCTGGCCTGTTACTAATCACACCACATCCCCCACACCCACAATCCCAAGGGGCCAGCCTTTCGTTAGAGTGGCTAAATATGGATTATTCCTCTCTCTGAACGAGTCTAACAAGTTTCTCTTTGAATAAGCAACAGCTTAACCCTTGTGTTGTCTTCCCCTCAATCTTGAAAAAAACACTTTTGTGTTACGTTTTGTTTTTGCTTTTAAATTTTTAAATTTTTCTTCTACACATTTTCAGTGCTTATATTTTCTGATATAAAACAAAAATTAAAAACAGGTCAATGTGACCCGAAGTCAACACAAGGGTTAAGTATTTTTCCTGTTAACTGATCTTCCTTTCAGGGGATTGTTTTGTGCTCTTCTCCTGATAGGCGTTCAAATGAGGCAGAGATTTGGCTTGATGGGAGAAAGTGACTCAGAATCAAAATACTTTATTGATCCCCTCAGGGAAATTGTTCAGTTGCTTACAGTCAAATTCAAGGTAAAATAAGAGGAAGAAAAGAGCGAGTCAATAAGTGGATAAAGAAAAAATAAAGTAACATAGCTACAGTGCAAGAAATAAAAACGTTAAGTAGAAGTAAAGTTAGGTTAAAAAGTAAGATTATATTATTAAAAAAATATTAGGTTTCTAAAACAATGGATTGTACAAATGCTATTGTGGCTTGTTTTGGTGTGATTTATTTATTTATTAAGGAGATAAATACAGAGGAAACTTACTAAAGACAGAGATCCTGCCACAACCGTCAGCCTAGACCATGTACAAGTGTTTACATCTAAACAGAATATCAAAAGAGGCTAGCCAGACATATTGACAGGATGCCTACTCTAGTGTTGAGGATCAGTTGATGTGTTTATCTGTTGTTTGGGGGGTTTATGGTTCTGTAGTTTGGCTGATTTGCAAAATGCCTCCTACCATTATAGGGTTTTACTCTATATGTCACACCCTGAGATACCTTTTATCTGGAATCACAAAACCGGGACTTTTTTTTTCTTTCCCTAAAGCTTTTCAAAGTTATCTCACTTGACATGAGTATGTAGCAGAAACTGTACACGGTTTTGAAACTGCAGCTTACTCATGTATACAATACCCCTTTTAAATGTTGTAAGTAATGAAAATATCAAAGTATCTTGTAAGTTGTTTCATTTAATCAGGAGAGCTGCAGTCAATAGCCAGCAGGGGACTGCACCTTGTTTTTATTAAGTATGGCGGGTGGTTGTTGCTGGGCTCCACAAGGGAAATTTGCAGGGCGTTGTCTTTGAGGGAAGAGCAGAGAAAGAAGAGAAACAAAAACATGTCAGAACAGGCTCACAGCCTACTGGCAAACCTACGCCATAAAGTATAAAACCGCCTCCTCTCTTTCTCTTGTTCTCTCTCTCTCTTTGCTTAAACCCCATTCTCACAAACTCACTCTTTCTCTGCTTCTTCTCCCTTTGTTTAGCTGTGTTTCAATTCAGTAATCGCGGATTCTCTGAGGTCTGCATTACAAGGTGGAATTCCGTGTTTTCTTCTTTTGTCTGAATTATAAGAGCAACTGGAGCATATTGTTTGCAGCCTTCAGAATCCCACAATTCATTTTGCACCAGTTGCATCGGTTGTTTAATGCAATGTTCAGGTGGTCCTTTTGTAACTCACAAAGTCAGGAAATACCGCATGATCACATCATTTATAAAAATTCACTCTTTAAGTTACCTGGTTTAAACACATAATTATATGCAATAGTGATGATTGGTCAAGTAGACATTGCTAAAGAGTCACAAACTCCATTAAACTCCAACTCCGTTTGTTCTTTTTAGCAGCCTGATTGACTTTGTAGTTAATCAGATGGCTGCAGATGTATTAGGGCTGAATCTAACAACTATTTGTTATCAATTAATATGTAGATTATTTGTTTAATTAATGCCAGAAAATAGGGAAAACGGTGCATTACAGTTACCAAGACTTGCAGGTGACATTTTCAAATGGCTTGATTTTGCCAGACAGCAGCCCAAAATCTAAATATATTTAATCTATAATGATGTAAACCGTAGAAAAGCAGTACATCCTCACATTTGAGAAGCTGCAACTAGAGAATGTTTGGCACTTGTCTTCGTTAAATCAGTCTAAAATTTAAAAATAAATTGTTTTCCAGGTGTCCATTATCTGTCGCACATTTCACATTTCATTCTGTCAAATCAGGTTTCATCAAATTTGTCCCAGTTTTCCTGCTGGTATTTCCCACTCTAGGCCAAATTCTTGGTGATATACTTGGATTTTTTTTTTCTTTACTACCTGAATGCATCATTCTTAGTTTTTGTCTCTGTTAGGGAGGAGGAGCAAGTTCAACCTGGCCTTCTTTGTGATAGTGTTCCTTAGGATCCCGCCTCTGAACTGGGACGTGGCAAACAACTGTTTCTCTCCCTCCTCCACATCCCATCTTCTCTCCACATGCCTTTCATATTTCTTCAACTTCTTCATATAAGTTTAATTGATCTGGTTGAAAATGTAAACCATACACTGGTTTTACAGAGGTGCACAGGGTAGCAACATTCCAGCAATTGAAAGGTTTACCTGCCAGCGTGCGATCAGTAAGGTATGCTACGCACTGTCTACATAAGCATTGCTCTGGCCTGTTAAGACATGACGCCCAGCATAGCTGAATAGCAATCCGTGCAACTGTGAGATCAATCATTACGTTTCCTCTTGGGCTACAACAAATGATTATCTAAATCATTGATTATTCTAGCAGTTTGTTTTTTGTTGAATTGTTAAGGTTCACATATGGCTTTAAATGACCTACTTTGAACAACAGTTAAATGTAATGTACAAAAATAAATGAAGGTATTTCATTTGTTATGATATGAAACAGAACAAAAGCTGAAAATCCTCACATGGTAGTTGCAGGAATGAGCTAATGGTTGGGTTTTTACTTGATAAAAAAAACTATAAATTATCAGTTAATTTGTTAAGATAGCTGTACATTTTGTGGTGGTTGACTAATCAATCAAACAATCCTCATCAGCTGATTGATTTATCGTTTACCCAATGATTACATTAAAGCAACAGTAATGTTTTTCTAGAAGTACTGCAGTAGAGAAATTACTTTTTTCACTGAAGTGTAACCGACCCAGCAGAATAAGCAGAGCAGAAAACGCCACTGAAGCCGGAACTGTGTCTTAAGTGAGAGTAAAACTCCACTCTGTTTATCTAGGAGCCTTATTGAGAAAAGGCTGATTGATGAATATTTTATTTTAAATGCTTGTGGCCACTTAACCATGTGCATAATCGATGCAGTCATAGTTCAGCTGGGTGGACTGAAACATAATGCGGTGTTGCAAGTGAATTAGTAATGCTGATGTTGTGGTAAATAAGAAGGTGGTCCAGTTGTTAATCTGAAGATTCAGTATTTGTAAATATATCATAGAAAAAAGAGAGAATGTTGATTATTTTTTCAGAAAAGCAATGCTGTTTGGTTTTATACAATTCCTTTAAGTTATTATTTACTTACACTTAGTAACATCAGTTAGAGAATACCTACTAATATTGTCTTCAATCGTTTTTGTAATTTGTCTTAATACTGATTGATTCTCAGATGTTACAGAGACATGAGAGTGGCTTTGCTTGCGTTCAGAGTAAAGCTGCAACAATTAGTAGATTATTGATTACTCGATCAACTTTCAATCAAATTAACTAATTTTAAATTGATTAATGGTTTTGAGTCTTGTTTTTAGAAAGAAAAAATTTAAATTTGGTTTCAGCCTCTGACAATGGGATTTTTTTTTCTGGACTTTAATTATAGTTAACTTAATATCTTTGGGTTTTAGAATGTTAGTCGGTCAAACAATCCATTTAAAGATGTCCCATTTGGGCTCTGGGAAGTTGTGATGGACACTTTTCACCTATTTATGACACTTATAGACCAAAGATGAATCAATCGAGAAAATAATCAACCCATTAATTGATTATGATAATAACGGTTAGTTGCAGCCTTAGTTCAGAGTTGGACCAACTGGATTTTCAATGTTTCATAAGGCTGCTAACACAAACAGTCCAATGCCATCCACAACCCCAAGTGATTTATTTGATTAACATTTGCTATGTTTAGGTCTGGGTGCCAGTGTCTCTGAGAAACAATTTGTCTGTTTATTTTAGTGAAAACTTATGTTCGCTGTGTTTCAAACAGGCCTTCAGCAACGCTAAGACTGCAGAGAATAACAACTCCAGTCGCTTTGGGATGTTCATCCAGCTCAACTATCTGGAGAGTGGTGTCATCAGAGGGTAAGGCATCATGTTTTATTTTTCTCACCAACCTTCTCAACTCTGTACTCATTTAGTGAATCTTCAAAGCTTCTGCAGTACAGTTTATCTTGGTTGATATATTTGTTACATTTAACAGTTAATTTTTCTTTCTATGGCATAATTGTACAATGTTGGCAACCACACCAAAGTCTCAAAGGCTTTGTTGACCTTCTCTTCTTGTGTGTCTCTTGCAGGGCAGTTATTGAGAAGTACCTACTAGAAAAGTGCCGCCTGGTGTCCAGAGATCACAAGGAGAGGTATGATGAAGACTCACAGAAACACTCAACAGTTCACATTTTATTTCCTATTCATATTTTCAAAATCTGGGCATGGAAATGAATACTTAACTGGTACCAACCTTGTTCACATTGTCACCAAATTGTACCTGAACTCTGACCTCTAATATAAGCCATTAAATGCAGACAACCCTCAAAACCCTTTGGATAAGGCTCAATGTAACCTAACTATCTTTACCGGTTTAGTAAATAATAGAGTTGAAATAAAACCTAACGTGAGCCCTGACTGTATTGACGCTGTGACCTCTGACCCGCAGGAACTACCACGTGTTTTACTATCTGCTGGTGGGTGCGTCCAAAGACGAGCAGGAGGAGTTTCATCTACTAAAGCCACAAGAGTATCTCTACCTCAAGCAGGTACTTTTGAGCCACCCACTTTACAGCAGCAGCAATAGAGACAGGGGAGCATGAGTATAAGACATACTGTGTTATTTGTTATCAAATGGGCGGAAAACCAGTGGTAGATGTTTTACAGAGACAGACCCATAATATCTAGAAACTTCTCAACTGCACTTTAACTAGGCTTACAGTGCACCTCAAAATCATTTTATTATATTGAGAATTTAAAGCCATGTTCACATCCTGATACCTTGGCCTATTTAGTCCTGTTTATTTATGTCCTTTTAAAATGCTTTTGTTTAATGAAACCCATGGTGTGGACTAAAAGAAAACGTACTGACACCACAAATGGTTGATTTGTCTCGATACGTTTAGAGCCTTTTGTCCTTTTTGTTTGTTTTTAGTAGCTCTTGATTTATGATTTATAGTGTTCCAGCTGCAGTCTTAATTAATTATCATGAGTAACTACTGTACGTTTTTGTTATTTGTTTGCTCAGACATTAGAAAATAAATTGACAAAGCCTTTTAGCTCAGTCAGTCGCAGCAGCATTTGCTGTCACTCGCTGAATTTAACATGTGTGTCCCTGATTAATCAGAAAGACTCAGCAACAAATCTGTCCTATCAAAGAGATGCCAATCCTAAGCTTTTGAAACTCAATTAGAGGTGTGAACACAACCTGGAAAATCTAATATAGTAAGGTCATTTTATTTATAGAGAACACATACAAATAACATATCAGATAAAACCCTAAAATATAAACAGGAAAATCAATGAATTGCATACACCTCTGTGGCTGTGCTTAATATTTCTCCCCTTTGTCCCCGTATCCTATTTGTTCTCCAGGGAGACCTCCATTTAGATGATGAGAAACTTGGGCAGGAGTACAAGAGGCTCCATCAAGCTATGGAGATGGTTGGCTTCCTGTCCTCCACCAAGAAACAGTATGTATGAATTTGATAATAAGCAACACAACTGGAATGCTGCAGGCTGGAGTCAAACTAAACACTAAGCTATAATGACCTTTTAGGGAAAACTACACAAAAGAGTTAATGGACCTGCCAAACACTTTGTTTCTACCAATAAATTACTTTTTTCTATCAGACGTGAGATTTTTCATCAAGAACACAACAGCACATGCCAGAAGGTTAAGATTTTCTCAGGAATGTATATTATAACAGTAAAGCCCACTCACTTAGTCACTTCGAAAGGGTGAAGAAAGATCGGAATTACAGAAATATTTGAAAGACAAATATTTGCTGTACACGGCACGACAACATTTAACTGTGTTACAACATTTACAGTGATGCTGCCCAGCTCTCAGCTGTAGTTAAAAAAGTGTGTAGGTAGGCAAAGAAATTTGCTCTTTAACTGAACTCTGTAGAAGAGTTTCTGCTTTCTATACTGGTGTCAGTAACAGGTCAGAGCTTGTCAAGTCAAGCAGGGGAAAAATGCACCAAGCATGTCAACAACTGCCTGGCTGCCTCAAGACACTGCATACACATAAAAGTGCTAGCAGCATAGTTTGTAACCTGTTCAGGTTGGTCCTCCTGGTGAATAACTACACTGAAGACAGTAACTGTTAAAGTGAGTAAATTTACAGAGTAATGTACAGTTGGAAACGTAACATGCATAAAGTCAGAAACTGGACAAAGTAAAATGATAATTTTTCCTTTTAAAAAGGCCTTCATACATGCCTCCAGGGCAGTCACAGAGATCCAGTAGAGTCATATTTGTACACAAAGTAAAGTCCATAAAAATAAAAATAGCTATGAAGTCTGCTAAAGCGGATAGTCTGTTAAGGCATAATTTCCCTTACATTAACAGTAAATTGAACTAAGTGTCTCTTGAACTGCATGTACAACTTGTTTGTAGGCATTGTTGCCTAATGTAGCTGATGAGATATATCAAAATAAAACAAGACTAGTATATGGCTGGACCGTGTTTGGTCAATGTTCTAAATTGTTACAAGGCTAGTCAGCAGTAGTGTCTATAATGTGAATTCCTGGATATAAAATGTTCATCTAGAGTTTTCTGTGTTCCCAGTGATATTTGTTCTGAAAGTGTATTGGGTGCACACTAGTTTTACAATATCAGCAACATGACCCCTAATGTTAACTATGTCAAGATACAATAATGCTAAAGTACACAAAAAAACAACTTTGTTACAGAAACGAGAGTAAATGTAATTTGTAACATCCACCCCTGCTCACTATGCACACACTACGCTATATGCATTAAATGCTGAATGTTTGAAACACAAATACAGGAAAATGTAAATTTATACAGAAAAAAACATGGCATCAAAAAATGAGCTATTTTAGAGCTTCCCCTAAGTTTCCTGTATAAGGCTTTATGCGTCAAGGTTTTCGGGGAGATTAACAAATGCCTTGCACAGCAACAACAACTGCCTCTACAGTACTAGATGTGCTTTGTAGAAGGCAACGCTGATATGTTGACATCAACACAGCAATTTTAAGCTGTTAGTAATTACACAAAGCTGATGTGTAACTAGTGCATTTGTAGCCGACTGACATACTGATGAACTGGCAGCAAGGTTATAATAAACTGCAAAAGAAATGTAAATAAGATACCAAAAGATACGAATGTCAGTATAGAGTATGTGTGAGAGCAGTTATCAGTCTCTTAAAAAAAAAGTTAAGCGCGTGTTAAACTGAAGCCAGATTTGAAGCCCAAAACAAATACGAAACAAGTCAGTCAGATTTGTTAAAGTGGATATTGTGACTTACGCCCTTCACAGAATATACTTAAATATGTGGTAGGCACTTTATTTTTGGCATTGTTGGGCAGAAATTCTGTCATATTCTTTCAGCATATTGTAATTCAGGCTTCAGTAAGAGGCCTCACTCTACTTTTTTTTGTTCTACCCACTGCAGCTTTAAGTAAAACACAGCAGTGCAACTGAAAATATACAGGGAGTAAAATTGAGTAGATGCTTTTCAGGCAGAAATAAGCCATCTGTTTGTGTCTGTGTAATTCCACTATGCAGCATATTTTCCATCCTCTCTGCCATCCTGCTACTGGGCAACGTGACATACAGACTGTCAGAGAACACTGGAGTCCTGGAGGTCGGACCTGATGAAGTTTTGTCCACACTATCTGACCTGCTCAAAGTATGTTCCTGAAATGAAACGGTTGATTTTGTATGCTAACTGCTAAATTAAATCATCATCTGGAGTTACTATCACTAGTCTCTGGTTGATTTCTAGTGTTCAACAAAAACCCTGTTCTTGATGAAATCCCAGTAGCTTGAGAATATTTTCATCTCTAGCAGTGCAACTCCTAGAGATGAACTGCGTCATCGCTACGCTTAAATGGCTCTCTGTATTGTTTAAGAACAAACGTGTTCCAACTTGTTCTGTTTGTCAAGTACAGTAGTTAGTAGGGATTTCCTTGTGATTAATATATGTTACAGTATTGTGGAACTGTATAACAGTTTTTTTGTTTTTGTTTTTTTCCTAGGTGAAAAAGGAGCAACTGGTGAAGACTTTGACCAAGAGGAGAGTAGTGACTGCCAACGCCATCGCAGTTTCACAGTACACTCTACAAGTGGTATAGAGTTTAGATTTAGTTTTATGGCTGCCCCTTTAAGTGAAATTATTAAATATTATATGAATATAATATAATAATATGTTTATTTTGAGTTGTGGTCTGCAACAACTTTTTTCATTTGAGTTGAAGATGTAATTTGCTTTGTTTGATGTTTCTGTGCATTTAGGCCCCCACAGTGCGGGAGTCCATGGCCAAGTCTTTATACAGTGCTCTGTTTGACTGGATCATCCTTCACATCAATCATGCAATGCTCAACAGACGAGACATGGAGCAGTCCGTCTCTGTAAGTCACACAGGCAAAAACTGCAAAATTGACTGCAGGAGACCTACTTTTTTAGTCAAATGGGAGAGAGTAAAATATTTCCAATGGTCCTCCTAAAAAAAATTAAAAAAAATAAACAAACAAACAAAGTAACATCAATTAAATGTCATTTTTCTATTACAAGTCTTTAAGTGCATTGTTGTACAGTGCTGAACAGGGGATTATAAAATGTCTGTGCACTCATTAGGGGTGCATGATATATCGACTCAATTTCGTTATCGCGATATCACGTTGCACAATATTATATCGAAAGTCTCACGATAAGTATGCAATATTTTGTGGAGCGCTACGTCCCGTCCGTTGGCTGTGTGGCTAAATTGATTTAGAGCCCGCTTGAAGCGCTATAATCATGTTTCATTGGCCAGTTACCGTGCCACTTGCACACGTTAGTACACGTCAGCGCACGGCTCCACTACGTGACTAACCCTATGGAGCGTACCACGTGTGTGCATATTTTGAGAGAGTGACAGTGTAAGTGAAGAAATAGATAGAGACAACTAAACGGAACGAATCGGAGAAGAGAAAAAAATGTTGTGTCCTGTTCTCATTATTTATTTTATACTGTACAACCAGTAAAACATGTCATGTTCTGTAGACATAGTCGCTATTTATTTATTTATTTATTTATTCATGTTGTACCAGTCTAATATGACTGTCAGTTGAAATAAACCTTGTTGTAAGAAAACTTGTTTAATTTGTTATTAATGTATTTTGATGTGTTTTCCCATAACTTTTGTAATTTTACACAAGTTTAAAAATATCAAAATGAATATTGATATCGCAATATTCATAATCGATATCGCAATATCACATTTTGTATATATAGTGCAATCTGAAGTCAAAGTTGCATTATTGATCAACAATACTTTCATACATATATACATAGGTTTAGCAGTAATGTGCAGACTTCATACTTAATGCAGATAATGAATAACATCATGTTTTCGGTGTTCTGCCTTTTTATATGTTGGTTATGAATTGTCCTGTTTTGTTTTTAGTGTTTGTCCATCGGTGTCCTGGATATGTTTGGATTTGAGAACCTCCAGACAAATAGCTTTGAGCAGCTGTGCATCAACTACACCAATGAGAAACTGCAGCATTACATAAACCAGCACATTTTCAAGCTTGAGCAAGTATGTTTTTTATTTTAATCTTTCATGACATTCAGAGGTGATTAGTATTCATTGTTTATTTGGACTCAACACGGTCGGCACTTTTTTATTGGACGTCCTATTGTCTTTGTAACCTGTGCAGTGGGTTACCACTGTGCCTGCAGAAGTCTTTAATTATCTGAAATTATGTTATCAAAATTCCTGAATTTACATTATCTTGTAATACACCATTAAGCAGTCCTTTAAGTGTTTCTTGGTACTTTCGATTTTTTTAAATATTTTTTTTAATTCAGTTGGCAAAACCTGCAGGCACTGTATGTACTGTTTGACTGTTACTAATCTTTTTTTTTTTTGTCAGTGCCACAGAGCACTGATTTACATTCACTTCCCTGGATTGACCTAATTATGTAAATGTGATTTAATATATTCCAGGAAGATTATGTGTCAGAGGGCATCACCTGGCAAAACATTGACTACACTGACAACACTGGCTGCATTCAGCTGATCAGCGAGAAGTCAACCGGACTCTTTAACCTGCTGGATAAGGAGAGCAAGTAGGTGAACTTTGCTTGTGACATGATCCCTGCGGTGATTTCTCACACTGAACATATGATGGTAATATTATACAGGTCAAAGAAATCAAGGCATTTGCAAAATACATTTCAATACAATGTAGGGACAAACTGGTCAGTCTGGTTACTCTTATTAAAGGTCTCAGGGCAAAGAGAGGAATAATTTTTTGAACAATAAATGACAAACACCATTTGTTCTGGTTCAGCTGACCAGTCATGACAAGAAATCCATCTGGACTTGTGTATCCTCATATCATCTCAGCAAGTCAAAATCAGTTGCCCTGTGCCATTTATGTTGCTGTTGACCTGCTGTTGACCTAAGTCAGCCTTCTTTCCCATATATCATATGTTGATATTGATATTCTGTCCCTCTCTGTGTGTATCCTCAGCCTTCTTAAGGCCACAGATGAAACCCTGTTGGACAAGTTGAAGCAGCAACATCGGGACAACCCATTCTTTGTACCATCCTTGAATACAGAGCCGACTTTTGTCATTCAACACTTTGCTGGAAGGGTTAAATACCACATCAAGGTGGAGTAACATATTTGTTCTACAAAGTAAATAATAAACATTTGAAATTCAATAAATGTACACTGTAACATAGTGAGAGTCTGCTGTAGCCTTGTTAGATAAGCCACCGTGGGAAAAACCTGTAAAATCTTTGAACTAAGTGAATGATTAATGCTGCTCCCTCCACCAAGAATACTGTTGTTGCACTGTGAAGTTTAAAGTTGTGAATACACATAATTTATGTGGAGCTCTGTTTGTGTAACTACAGCAAGAATAAAAGAATACAGCATGTTAATTGTAATATTTCTTGTTCTTCAGGATTTCCGGCAGAAAAACACAGAGCACATGCGTCCTGAAGTCGTATCACTTCTACGGAGCAGTGAGCGGTCGTTCGTGCATCACTTGGTTGCATCCAGTCCAGAAGCTCTGTTCAGATGGGGAGTTCTCCGAGCCACCATCCGCATCCTCACAGTATTCAAGATACTGGGACGACAGAGGGCAAAATCAAGTAGGTAGCTTTAGTTGCTAATTGAGCCGCAAATTTTGGTTGCAACCAGCAGCTAAAATAATTCCACCCTGTTTAAAAAAAAAAAAAAAAACGGCAGATGTGTCTTTGCAGGAATTACATGTTTATTTAACTGTTTTTCTGAATGACTCACCACAGTATCTACCAGACGAAGCTCCCGCAAGACCTTCAAAGAGAGACTGTCCAGGTAAATTTACTACACTAATGGGTTTTAGTTTTACTGCCACTGACATGTCTCTATTCCAATTTGATTTTCATTTTGATACAACCAAATGTGTTCAAACTGACAACAGGTCTTGAATCAGGCAGGCATTTTCTGTTTTAGAAAATTAACAATTGATTAACAACTTTAGCCATCAACCACCCAGATTTCATTCCAAAAAGAGGCACAAATACTGAATTAATTATGTCATTGTGTCATTTAGCTATTCTTAGATAGCTAGTTAGTTAAGCTTTATTTCTTCAGGAAATTTTTATTGTGATCAAGATCTCTTTTGAAAGAGAGACCATATTACACATACACAAGATCACAACAAGAAAATGAATTCACTAAAAACAACCATCACAATCGCACATTTAAAAAAAGAAAGAGCATATGCTTGTCAAAAGGCAAATATACTGTGAAAATGAAAGCGGACTCTTTGCTGATAAAGTTGAAGTACCTCTCTGATATTTATGCCAACAGCATGACTCTGGATTTCTCCTTTGATCGCTCCGATGAAACGCCTCTTGACGTATTTGAAGACATCTTTGTCAATTATGAAAATAGAAAGTAAGTGGGCCTCATGGCTTTAGTTTAAACACACTGATTTTGATGCGCTATGTTTTTTGTTTTTTTATTTCCAGCGCTGTATGTTAATTGTAGCCTCATTTTGTTTGCATTTTCTGCAGGAAAAGTCGAGCTGGTCGACAGAAGCAGCTCATTCCCAAGGTAACGTGTAATAATGGGTGCAGTGTTGATGCTCAGAGCTTTTTAAGTCATTTCAAAAGCAGCACTTCTACACAGTTACTTGTACATCTTAAAAGTGAAAGAGTGATTCATTGTTTGTTCATTCTTCAGTTCATCCATTCATCCATGTGTCCATCCAAAGTCCTTTAGTTTTTGGAATCGGAAAGCTCACAGACTTTTTTATGATTTATTAAACAGAACCTCATGAATTTGCACTCCCTCCGACATATTGTTGCTCTGGCCACCCATGACCGAACCAGCAAATTCATCTTTCACCCTCATCGGCAGACAAAGCCCCTGACAGTTAGCACTCAGTTTCAGGTTTGTTCTCTCTGTACCTTTGCTGACTATTATTGCTTTCCTTCATAAACTTAAATCATGACTTAATGTGACATATGTGGTAGGGAAAGATTTAAGTGTCATCTCAAAAATGAGATATCAATTATTTGAAAGTTAAGAGTCACTTCCAGTTATCATAATACTTAAACCATCAACCATCACTCACTGCACTTCTGTATCTCACAGGCCTCACTCAGAAAGCTGATAGAGACAATTGAAAAAGCCGAGCCATTCTTTATTTTCTGTGTTCGCTCCAATGCCGAAAAGGTAACATCGTCTGTGAATTTTGTAACATAATTCTGTTAAATGTAGTCCTACTGTACATTCATCACTTGGGAAAATGTTTTGTTTTTGCAGAAGGAGCTGCACTTTGATGATGAACTTGTGCTACAGCAAATCAAATACACAGGCATACTGCAGATGGTTAACATCCAGAAGTCTGGCTACAGCGCCACATATACATTCAAGGTGGGCAATTATTTGAGAATGATGTGTGTGTTTTTATATATAGACCCAATCACAATGTGTGTTTACGATAACTTTTGGGTAAAAAACTCTTTTGTCCCGTACATAAAATGCAACGGCGCTGAGCAAACGGGGTAGAGGAAAAACTGGATATAGTCACATCTCATTCAGCTAAAATGCATGTTTGATGCTTTCATATTTCAACACCTTCACAAAAATTAGGTTGGAGACCTAACTCCATTATAATGCTGTTCATATCCTCAGGGAACATGTAGCCCACTGCACAACGTAGTATAGTGTGTCTGTATGCTAATGGTGTGTGTATGCTGAGGGTACCTGGAAGTGCTCTGTGTGCGTGTGCACACTTATGTGTGTGGTTGTGTGTCTGTTGGAGTGTATGTCTGTGTGTGTGTGTGTGTGTGTGTGTGTGTGTGTGTGTGTGTGTGTGTGTGTGTGTGTGTGTGTGTGTGTGTGTGTGTGTGTGTGTGTGTGTGTGTGTGTGTGTGTGTGTGTGTGTGTTCGGTTGACTCACTTGTGATTTACTCTTCTGATACCGATTTGCACTTCTGATACAGTTTTTCTTGTTATGACAGGAATTTGTTGAGAAGTTCAGAATGTTGCTTCCAAAAGGAGCTACGGTAACGCCTGGGTACATAACTGAACTGTTTGAGAGGATGGAGTTGGATAAGACCACCTATCAAATAGGAAAAACCAAGGTAACTACTCTTGATCATATTAGTAATTTTATTCTGATCTTAACTCACCATAATGGCCAGAGGATGAAGGTAACGTTCCCATGGTTGGAAACTTACTTCAAACTGAGCCCATCCTGAGTACTGCATGTACCCATGTTTCTGTAATGTGTTTTGAATTTAAAACATCCAACAAATGACATGCCATGCAGGAATTTTGTGAACATCAAAATATATTTTAAGGTAAACAGTTATTGTCTCTCTTGGGAGAACATTGTCATGAATCAGAGAAGACTGTCACTTCCTAACAAGACATGGCAGATTTCATGCTTTACATAAAGTCATAAAAACGCTTTAAAGTCATATAAGCAGTAATGCATGTATTAATGTACCACAGATTACACAGTACAAATGTTCCCAGTGGTTTCATAATTTGTGTGCCTCTCTTTCATCTACTCAGGTGTTCCTCAAGGAGAAGGAGAGGCAACTGCTCCAAGACACTCTTAACAAAGAAGTGATGCGTCACATCATCATCCTGCAGCGCTCGTTCCGTACCTGTCTGATGAGGCTGCACTTCTTGCAAAACAGAGATGCCACTATGATTATACAGGTAACATTTATGCTATAAAATCATATATAACGGAATACAATAGAACATTTCCTCATGGAGACTACTAGACAATAAAACATTTATCCCATCACAGGTTTCCAAGGATGTTGTAGATAGTCTGTCCCTTTGGCTTCCCTGCTCAGTGTCACATCAAAAACAAAATAAAGAATTATTCCCAAAGTGTCAAGAACATATAAAGCCACAGCAGACTAAAGTTGACGGAGGATTTGTGGTGTTTTTCAGAGGAGCTGGTGTGAATTTTACGAGAAACAAAACAGAGCTGCTACAGTGATCCAGACAGCATGGAGGAGTTCCCTGAAGATGCCAAAGCACCAACATGAGACGGAGGATGATGAGAACACGGCCAAGACCCAGCCTGGACGGGACAGGTATGCATACCACTAAACGTACACTGCTCGCATTGTAGGAGCACCAGCTGTTCTTATTGAATAAAATGTCACTTTAGTAGAGTTTTACTTGTTTTAAGGAATGTAAAAAAGCAACTGCTAACTTAAAAATGGAGGCCAACACATGCCCTGTATTATAGCAGGTTGATGGACTGAATGTTTAGTCAATAACCACATCAAATGGTGTGCTTGTCTTTGAAAAAACAATTATCATTTAAATCCACATAAGCTATATGAAAAAAAGAAACCTATGAGATGTGGCAGCATAATGTCCAAGCTACACAAAGGGCCTTTACTGAAATCCTGCACATCACACAGATTGCATTGATTTCAAGCCACTCTTTAGATTGATAATATACTGTATTCCACACTCTCAATAGCACATTTCGCATTAGGTGTGCCTATCTGGCAGTGGGTGTTGAGGTGTGTAACAGGTAGAATATTATTAAAGACAATTGTTTGAGTCAATAAATCATTTTAAAATTAATTAGACGGGTCATTTTGGTTCAGTTTACTGAATGTGCATTTAAGGTGGAATTAGAATCAAAACCGATAACTCATTAGCATTTATATTATGGATATGTTGCTGTTCTTCTTACATAATAGCTTGACAAAAAAGGAGTTTAAGAGGCAGCACAAAGTGGAGCTCAGCCCCAACATGACCCGGCAGAGGTCCAGGAGCCAGGATAAACAAGAGGGCAGAGGATCCCCTCCTCCTCTCAACAGACCCCTCTCCCTTCCACTGGACCCTAAAGTTGGCAGTGGTGATGATTTCAACAGCCCCTCTAAGAGCAGCTCGCTTCAGCGCTACAAAGATATGGGGGGCATCAAGAAGAAGGCCGAGAGGTGGAAGGAAAGACAGAGCGAGGGCGAACTGACAGATGAATCAAGTCCAGAAATACGACGACGACGAGGAGATGATCAGAAAGATACGTTACTGTAAGCATCCTGAACTCATAGAAATCTTTCTGCACAAATGTTGGTGTTCTGTTAATATGGTCCCAACAAGGTCTTTTATGTTTCTATGTTTGTATCTATTGTCTATCTCATAACAAGATGTTTACATTGCAATACTTTCTCAAAATGTATATCTTGATGCTGGTACCAATAATTGCAAAGTGTTTTAGTCCCACAATAGTCCACATTTCTGCTTCCATTTCCTTCTGCAACACAGGTGCAAAGGGATGTCAATGTCTGTCGATCAACTGACCAAGATCAGCTCATCTGGCTCTGATAGCTCACCCTCTACCAAAGAGGTAACCTTTGTCGATATGTTATTGCGTAATCCAAAACACAAGATCATTCAATCATTTTCCTTTTTGCTTCTCATACAGTTGTTGATAGTGTCCTGTACAACAATACATGTGAGCATTGGCTTTTCAAACTACTGTAGTTATGTGTGCTATAAGCTGACAAACACACAAATGGAGGCTCCTTACACATGAATCAAAGAAGGCCTCTCAGTCTGTACCTCATCACCTTTCCTGACCCAATCAGGTCAGGGCGCATCTTCACAAGCTGGCCAAACATAAACGGCGCTTAGCCTATGCCCGCAGCGGTTTGATGGTTAACTTTGGGGGCTCCAAGGAAAGTGAGTATTGGAGCTATCCTCTGCCTCCCATCAGCCCAAATGTGTCCACCCTGAAGAGCTCAGCCAGTTGCGAGGATATCCGGGCCCTCAAATCCCAGGTCAAGGTACTGACTGAAGGGACGTTTTGACCGACCACAACTCTGCTCTGCATGCAGGCCTTGCATGTGTGTCCCAAAAGGATTGCAGGTTGCATTACTCTGGGACTTCTCATTTCTGCTCTGCAACCCAGGAGGAAAAAAAGAGCTGTTGCTTCCAAAAAACAAAAAGGAAATTTCAAAGCCCATTTCCAAAGCTCATTTCTGATCTTTTTTGTCTCTTCGCCCAAATGAGCCGTAGCCCAGCAGGTATAGTTCTGAGTCACCATGGAATATGGTGAATTGCTTTTAAGTCAAATCATACAATTGGTGTTCAGAGCCAATCACATTCATTAATAAACATATAAACAGGGGAATCAAATTTCAAAATGAATGTATAAATACATGTTCTAACACTGACACAATGTTATGCTCTGCTCATACTAATTAAAACAAAAAAGGTCAAAGTTTAGCTGGTGGCAGGAGACAGTGCAGCTTTGCATGAGTTAAAAATGGACTAACACTATGTTGCTAATACTTTATTATGTTTACGTGGCCTGGTTTGGTGGGGCAGATGTGGTGCAGCCGCTGCAGGGCAACATGGTGGGGAAATGGTACTACTAACTATCAGAACAACACATTTGGTTTTCCTGCGAAAGTTGTTTTTTAAAATGTTCCTGTTTTGATACTTTGGCAGATACC
Organism: Zingel zingel; assembly: GCA_023566125.1. Taxonomy (NCBI): domain Eukaryota; kingdom Metazoa; phylum Chordata; class Actinopteri; order Perciformes; family Percidae; genus Zingel; species Zingel zingel. The sequence goes on from CM042324.1 coordinate 15,953,607, forward strand.
AGCAGAAACTGATGGGTCAAGGTTCAGTTTTCCAGCCAGAAGCCCCACTGAGTTCTCGGGACAACAGGGATCTAACCAACCACAGCTCACAACTCCTGAGAGGTAAAACCCTCCACTCTGTTCAAATGGAATTGTTCAGGGTTTTGAGTTTTGAAATGTGTATTTGATATGTTGCTGCCTGGAGTTGATACAGATTGTCTTTTCTACAGGATTTGGTTTCTCAGTTACTTCCTGAAAAAGCGAGCACCTAAAAATTCCCCGGGCAACGACTCTCCGTCAGATAAATCGGGTAACTAAAAGCAGCAATCTTAATATATTTCATGTATAATGCAGATATTTTAAAATGTACACATACAGTGCACTTTACATAGGCAACAAGTACTGTTGTATCTAACTAAAGGAAAGAGGGGGAAAAAAGAGGAAACGGTTAGAGTGTCACAGCTTTCTGCATGTAATCTTTCTTATTGTTTACTGGACCACACAAGTGGAGGTCGTAGTTTACCATCATGCATCACTGGTTAACACACTTCCTCTCTTTACTGCCATCTGGAGGTTATTTGCTGGTCAGCAACATGTGTAAAACGAGTTATTCTTGAAGAGGCTCCAAGTGTCCTGTGCATCACCAGTAGATATAGTGTTGGGACTTTTAAGTTTCATTTTAGACTAATAATACCGCATCTTCCTCATCTGACTGCAGTCACCTTGGCCAGCTACACTCCACCTCACTACCAAAAGCCAAACCAGAACAGTGAGACGGTCGGTCACAACCCGTCCACTCGAATCAGCCGGGCCACACGGGCGTTGCATGGCAACTCATCTCTGGAGCGTGAGATCACTGACCCTAAAGAGCTGCGAAACCTCGACGAATTCCTCGGCAATCAGGTGAGATCATCACCTTAGAACGGGAATCTGAAGCACAGCCGATAACCGCTAACTCAGACTTTATTAATAGCACTTCGATATCTTGACATACACAAGGCTCTCACTTGTTTGTACTGTAGATGTGCAGCTGTGTGCAGTGTTGTCACATAATGTAGCCAAGTTCTTTTACACAATTTTACACTTCATTCTTTTTACCTATGCACAGTATGCATATTTCCATTTATCACAAACATTTACACACACACACACACACACACACACACATACATTTAGCACACACATTCAGCTGTCATCGATGGGGCGGTGTGAGTGGCTAAGGTGAGATGTGGCGGGGATTAACAACAACAGTGTTATTAAAAGTGACATTATAAAATTAAAGTGTAACTGGGAAAAACTCCACTGTGAAATAATAAAATACATTTTTGAAAATGGCATTTTTAAACATAAATTTGTAATAATAAATGAAAAAGTAGTTTTAGTATTACATTTTTAGTGGAGTTTGGATATTATTTCACAATTTACAGGTTTGTGGTAATTATTTACATACATATTTTATAAAGCCTTATTTATATATTAAATTTTAGTACGCTTTGATAGTGGAATAGTTTATATAAATTGATGTATTGTTATTATAATGTTTTAAATCCTGTGTTTCACATGTTAATCTATTCCTCGTCTTTGTCCTCAGGTGAATGAGCTGCGAAGTAGAATAAAAGATCTGTCACCAACAGAGAGCATCTTCCTCACAGCCACCATGCAGTTCAGAGATACCATTAAAGGCATGTACTCTCTCCAGGTCAGTTCAGCTTCTTACTCTGTACAATATAAAGTTTAATCTAGAGTCTACCGTCTTTTACAGCTTTTACCATTTTTTTCACCCATGATCATTGTAGAAGCATTAGTTATTGACTTACCTTCTGCAGTTCTTTTACAGTGTTTCAGATGTTGGAATGTAGTTTAATTCAAGTTTATTTAAGCATTTATGTCCCTCTTCTGTGACAAACAGAAGCCCCAAATTGGCTACAAAGATCTAATGAAGGGCTACCAGAACAAAGTGAACACACTAGCAGGGTCAACGAAGACAGAAGTCTCGCTGGTGGTCAACTTGTTTCAGTCTGTGCTGGACGGCTTTATCAGGGGCGAGCTAAAACGAGGGGAGTCTGAACCAGCCAAGGTAAATAAGAGAATTTCAGTCAATCATCAGTCTCAAAACTACTTGGTAGGTGTAAACTATCACTTGAATTACTCCTATATCTTACTTATGGCTTCTTTCATGCCACCAAGATGGCGAAGAAGAGGAGGAAAAAAATGGACACTTGTGTAAGTTAAATATCTTTACCTGCATTGTGAAGTTTCTGCATTATACATCCAAGTAAATCATCCCAGTGCATTGTATGTGCATCCTCTCTCTACAGCCTGATAGTCCTCTGGATCACCTGTTCAGCACATACCAGGTGAACATTATGCAGTCCTGTGACTTGTGTACCTCCTACATCTGGGGAATGGAGAAAGCATATATGTGTAGTGGTGAGTTCACCGCGCTGCAAGACCACAAAATGTGACGGCTTTTTTAGAAAAAAATACAAGAGGAAAGTAATTAAATTGAACTTTCTTTTGTTTTTTTTTATTTTAGCTTGCAAGTTAATATGTCACAAGAAATGTCTGACCAAAATCATCACAAATTGTTTGACACGATGTGCCAGGCAGGTAGGAACTGACATTTTAAGAACTCTTACAAATACTATAGTATGATCAAATTAGTAACACTCAAAACTCCCAGTGCATAATTATCTCATGTATTCTTGTCTTGTGTTTGTTTGTGATAGGTTGACAGTATACCAGGCTCCCTTCACTTTGGGGTGCAGGTGTGCGTCCTCACCAGTAAAGCCAATCCTGTGCCAAAAGTGGTGGAGTTGTTGCTGATGCACATCGAGCTAAACGGCCTCTACACAGAGGGTATTTACCGCAAGTCGGGCTCAACCTGCCGAGCAAGGGAGCTCCACCAGATTCTGGCGACTGGTAAGGAATTCTTTGCACACCAGCTGAAACTTGAAATGTCTTTCAACAACAGATCTAGCCAGCTATAGTCTATTCATATGGTAACAAATGACTTTATCTAACAGGGTGTCTCCCTGTTGTGATAAAGTTTAGATGATGAGACACAATTTTCTCTCTCTCTCTCTCTATTCTCTATTTTCTTACTTTTTTTTGTCTTTCTTAGTCTCCTCTTTTAATTTGTATGTTTACATGTTTGTTTCTTAATAGTTCAAATTAAGAATAATTATAACTTAAAACTTAGAAAATATGATAATATAATTATTTTTTTTAGATTATTTTTTGGGGGCATTTTCAGTCTTTATTTTGACAGGACAGCTGAAGACATGAAAGGAGAGAGAGAGGGGGGGAATGACATGCAGCAAAGGGCTGCAGGTCAGAGTCAAACCGCTGCGTCGAGGAATAAAAACTTCTATATATGGGCACCCGCTCTACCAACTGAGCTATCCGGGCGCCCGATAATATCACATTTGATGATAAAATTCCATTATCGCATCCTTTGTCACCTGACTGTGAAGAATGAAATGTAATTTCATATACTATTTAAATAATTTTACATTTTTTTGGTGTGTTTTCATCCGTGTGTTCTGTCTTGAATCAGATCCTGAGGGACCATGTTTAGACAACTATCCCATCCACACCATCACAGGTCTGGTTAAACGTTGGCTCAGAGAGCTGCCGGACCCCCTCATGACCTTTTCCCTCTACAGCGACTTTCTGCATGCTGTGGGTGAGTAAATATTGATAGTATGTTGAACAGAAATAAACAGCAAATCCCCACATTGGTAAAGCTGCTACTAGTGATTTTTTTTTTTTTTTTTTTGTTTGAAAAATTACTTAAATTAAAGCTGCAAGCAGCGGTGAACGGGCCCTCACCTTCTTGCAGTCAGGGGTACTGGCAGACGCAACAGGAAGTTGTTCCTCCATAACTTGCGCATTGTTTTAGCTATCAAAATTCTTTTGATAACATTTAGTCACGAGGGTCCACCGAGTCTATATCCATTTTCGTGCAGATTGGACTCACGGCCCAGGAGGAGTTAGACAAAGTAGGTTTCCCATATATCGCGATGTGAATGATTAATAACCAAAATTCTAACAGCGTCACCTAATGGCAGATTCACTCTAAATTTGGCATGGATGCTCAAGCTTCTATGCTGAACAACTGTGTCATGTTTGGTGTCAATCGGAATAAATCTTGGTAAGATAGGCAACTTCCTGTTTCGACAGCCCCCTACAGGAAGTTGGTCCTCTGTAACTTGCGCAAAACAGCGCCATCTAAAGTCCGATTGAAGCCATATTTGGCACACTCTTAAGTTTTGTGTCAAATAGGTTTTCAATAAATTGCGATTTTTCACGCATAAACGTCTAGATGGAAATGGGCGTGGCCTATATCAGGAGATTCAGCTCCATCCAGGGAACGCGAAGATATATGGTTTTTCTGCAATAGCGCCACTTTGTGGTGCAAATGAGTAATTTTTTTGAATATTTGCAATTTTCACCAGTTGTGACGTGTGCAAATTTTTGTGAGTTTTCGTGCATTCTAACCCCCTCAGAAATGCAACGAAGGAATCGGAAAAATAATCTGACCAAAAGCAATAGGGTCCTTGCAGTTTCACTGCTCCGGCCCTAATTATCAAAATAGTTGCAGATTAATTTTTTTTGTTAATCTATAAATAAGAGTAATTGTTTAAGCTGTATTTGTGATCTTCGTCATAAATGATTAGACATTACCAATATGGATGTTTACTTTGATATTTTTGAAGTTTAGTGATCTCCATGTTTGGTTGCCCCCAGAACTGCCAGAGAGCGCTGAGAGAATAAGAGCTGTATACCAAAAGGTTGATGAACTTCCTCCTGCTAATTTCAACACGTTAGAGCGGCTCATCTTTCACCTTGTCAGGTAGGATGATCTCTATTATTCCCTTCTACTGTGTCTACTCTTTAACTGTTATGCTTGTGTGTTATTTGTTGCAACAACAAAAAAATGATTTCCACTATATTCTAAAATGTGGCTCGCAAAGAATCCTTACAGTGATTATTTGGTTCTGTTGTTAACTTGTGTGAATGATACAAGTGGGATCTGGATCTGTGTCTTTTTAGGGTTGCAAAGGAGGAAGAGCACAATAAGATGTCCCCAAGCTCTCTTGCTATTGTGTTTGCCCCCTGCATCCTTCGTTCACCTGATGTTGATGACCCCTTCCTTGGTATGAAGGATGTGTCCAAGACTACACGGTGAGTCATACTGCACAATCCCATAACTTTTCAAGAAGTTTTATTTTGTGTACTTATTTATTCATGTATTTTTCTTGCCTATTTAAAAAGCCTGGCTTAAAATATTGTATGTGCTCTTGATGAATATACTGTATGTATTTCTAGAGGTTTTTATGTGGGTGTATTCATACTTGACCATGTTGCCTGCAGGTGTGTGGAGATCCTGATCTCTGAGCAGTTCAGACGCTACAATGAGATGTTGCAGAGTATCCAGGAGCTGGAAAATGCTGAGGCCCTCGCTGTCAATCAGCTCAAACTGAAGAGACAAAACACGGTGAGAGAAAACTACGAGGCCAAAGGAAGATGCATCATAAAATATGACCTGGGTCAAGCAGCCTCTTTCGGTCATTTAAATTAAAGTTTTTATTAGGGCTGTCGGCATTAATGCGTTAATCGCGATGCGATTAAGGGCCGACGCGATGCGATTAATTTTTATTAATCGCATGCCGGCACTCACTCGGCTTTGCGTCGTGCCTAACGGCTACTATTTTGACCCTTTGGCGCTGCCGTACTTCTTCATAACACATCTTCTGCTGCAGAAGAGTTTTGAGTTTTCTCATGCTGCCTTGTTTATAACGACACCACAGGTAGGCAGTATACAAAGGTGTACAATACGCTCTGAAGAGTGAGATCTTCACAGATACAGAGCACATGCTAAACTTGCGACACAGCATGTTCGCTTGAGCATACAGCTTCCGACGCTGCCTATAGATATCCTTATCGTCAGACAGGTCATTTGCAATAATATGGCCCAAATATGTAATCTCACTGCACACCCTAAGTGCAGTGCCAGACAGACAGAAGTCAGGGAAGGTTGACTGTCTGTCTTCTCTACTCCTGATTACCATGATCTTACTCTTTTTGGCATTGTATTTCATATCAAAATCTGCACCATACTGTGTGCATATTTTCAAAAGCTGTTGGAGACCAGCACTATATGGGCTAAAAATGACCACATCATCTGCGTACATAAGGTGATTAATTAGTGAGTCACCAACCCAACAACCTGTACCACATGCATTTAAATTCAAGGACAAATCATTCATATACATATTAAAAAGAAAAGGAGACAGAATTCCGCCCTGGCGGACACTATTGGTCACTTGGAAGGGAACAGATTTTACATTCCCCCATCTAACTCTCATTGTCTGTTGTGAGTACCAATAAACCAAGATTCTTATTAAAAAACCAGGGACCCCACTTTTAGACAATTTTAAAAATAATTTTTCATGATTAACACGATCGAATGCTTTAGAAGCATCAATGAAGCACATGAACATTGTGGAATTTTGCCTATTATATTTCTCTAAAATTTCCTTTAGTGCAAAAATACATAAATCAGTGCCATGCTTTCTTTTAAAACCAAATTGGTTATCGGTAGACAGGACGTACCTTTCAAGTCTACACAATAGAACTGTCTCCAGCACTTTAGACATAACACTGGTCAGAGCTATTGGCCTGTAATTATCTGAGCTGTTCAGCTTCCCCACTTTATCTTTAATAACTGGTACTAGAACAACAGAGAGCATAGAATCAGGCAATGCTCCATGAACAAAAAAACCTGTGTAGCACATAGCTACCAGAGGGCACAGTTTCTTACTGGCAAGTTTAAGATGTTCAGCTGTAATACTATCCAGACCACAGGCCTTATTATCTCTTAACTTCAATATTGCTTCATGGACTTCAGCAGAAGTGACAACAGCATCATCATTAAACTCTACATTATTCACTACAAACAGATTACTTTTTACACAGTTTAACAGTTCATAATATTGTTTCTGCCATAACTGTGAAATTTCATCAGGACCACTCACACCATCTATATTAGATGGGAGAGTTGTTTTGCAATTATTCATAGTTTTTATTTCTTTCCAGAAGTCATTAACATGCAGCTTCCATGCCAGTGAATCTGACCTCATAGTGTTTTCAATTATTTTAATATAACGAAGTGCATATTTAAATCTAGCATTAGTGCATTTCTTATTTTCAAACAAGGGGCCATGCCTGCTTTTGCCTGACTCAGCCCATTTTTTAAAAAGCATTTCGGGCCTCTGCATGGAGCTCTTCTACATGATCTTTCCAACCTGGCTTAGCATTGCACACTTTTGTCCTATGTTTAAACAGAGGCCTGCTCGAGATACCGAGAGACTCCACAATAGCCTCATACAGGAAACATAAATCCTTACAGTGTTGTACATTCTTACAGTTCATATCCCGACACAATAAGGCATCTTTTGGGACCTTAATATTACCCAACAAAGCATCAGAATGACTGAAATATTCATGAAGATCTTCCTTAGACAATTTTGACCAATTTATTTTCCCTACATCAATGCCATTATCCGCAGGCAACAACACTGGTAAATTCCCTGTGTTCAACACCATGAGAAACATTGTTATATTCCTTGTTATTAGAAAAATGTAAAGGTTAAATGTCCTGCTGTGGCATCTGGTTTTTGGACCATTTTGTTTGTACTGTATAAGCAAAATGTTAGTGTTACGTCTCAGTCAATTGCTGTGGTGTTTTAGTTAGGTACTTGGAGGAATTGTGCAATAATGACAGATTCACACATTTGTTTACAGTAAGTAAATAATAGTCAAGTTCATAAAGTAACTTTCTTTGCATTCATTTGATTCCCAATCAAGATACACTGGTAAGAATTGCTTTCCATTGTTATTATGCAGGGTTGTCCCGATCAGGTTTTTTTGCCCTCGAGTCCGAGTCTTTTGATTTTGAGTATCTACCGAGTCCCGATCCGATACTTCTATAATATATAAAAAAAGAATAAAGAAGAGCGAAAAAACAAATCCAGGATGTTCTTTATTTTTTATTTATTCACCTTATTTTAACATTCAACAACTCTGTTAACAAACAGAGCACTTCTGTGAGGTAGCTTGGACAATCAAGTAATAACATAAATTCTTCACTTTTGAACTTTAGTGCAACAGTAAATATAAAAAAAGTCTAATATAAAAACAAATAGCACCTCAACTTAAAATACCCAGCAGGCATGTAAACAAATAAAAAAATAAAAGTGCCACAGTGTTTGTAAAGCCAGTAATGTGCTTTTAGGAACTGCACTCCTAACTCTTACTGTCCGCAGACATACTCGCGCTGTCCGCTTCAAGCTGCTTCCGTGTTCTACTTTGCCGGCATTTAACCAATAGCGTCTCTGCAACAAAGTGATGTCATGCCGCACGCGTTGCTGTTTCTGTGTGGAGTCAAAAGGGTCTAACTCTGTGCCACCGCATAACTATAGATGTGTTAAAAAATAATGAGAATATATATACATATATATCCGAGTCCTGATCGAGAGGTAACATCCGATTCCGATTGATTCTGAAACCACGTGATCGGGCCCAACATCCCTATTATTATGTACTTAAAAACAGTTTTGAAATGCAAAATAATAGAATTTTAATTGTGATAAAAACATGTGATTAATCGTGATTAATCGCAATTAAAAAATTGTAATCGTTTGACAGCCCTAGTTTTTATGTTTGTCTATCCGGCTGGAATATTTCAAAGATGCATCAAGACAGCACAGACCATGCCATTAGAAAATGTATACAAACTCATAGAAATGTACATTAAATTTACTGTCAAGCGCTTTTGCCAGCAGTTAATGTTTAACTTAATATAAATCTGACGAAAGTAACATTCGAGAAATGAACATCCTCCTTTTTATATTGATTTTAATCCACACATTTACACCTGGGCGATGGCCAGTTTAAGCCAGATTCAGCAACTATCCCCTAATGTTTAATGCATATAATGTTTAAATAAAGAAAGCCATCTACAGTAAATGACTTGATAGCTAAACTTCTACTAAAAAGTAGATTACAGTTGTTGAAGAGTAGCACATTTTTGGAATAAAATTCATCTGATTTGAAGCCAGTGTCTGTATATATCAGCTGACACCTAGCCTACTCCAACTACTCTGATCTCTGTGCAGGTTGTTGAAAAGCCTTCAGAGCTGGATGTTCCAAATGAAATACATTCAGATGAAATGGAGAGGACCCTCATCAATAGGATCAAGTCCATCAAGCAAGAAAAGTGAGCTGTGATTTATTTTTTTTTCATTGAAGTTAAATGAACTGCGCACAATGCATATAAATTACATGATATTGAATAATATCTTGTTTTGCCATTTTCAGGCTGGACTTGGCCTGCAGGTTACCTGCCCTGGAGCAGGAGAACTCCGACAATGAAAACCTGGACTCATTGTCGTCGATGAGCTCAGACAGTCTAGAGGACATCCAAGGCAGCCTGGACTCAGAAGGTCAGTAGAGAGGTACGGTATTTTTACCTTCCTCTGGGTTTAAGAAGACTACTCAATAATAAAGTTAATTAGATTAATTAATTGTTTTTTTGTGTGTTCCCTAATGATTGTACATATACATATTGGATAATGTCCACATGATAGCGTTCTGTCTGTGTGCAGAGCAGTGGTTCTGAAACTTTTTCTGCCATTTCCCCCCTTTGGAGGAAGAAAATGTTTTAAAGCCAAAGCTTACGGTGAATGGCACAGCAGCTGCTGGTGAAGTCGATATGTTTGTTGTCCTCTCTCACGTGTGGCAGCAGATATGTTACGTGTTACATATACGCAGGGATGGGAATAACATTCAGCTCATCAGACGTTTCCTAAAAATTAAGATTGTTCACGAGTCCCGCAACTCAAGTCCGAGTCAAGTCTGAAGTCACTGTGTCTTTTATAGTTTAGTTTACAGTTTCCATAAATAAGATACAATATCAAACCAACACAGGGTCTTGGGGTTGATAGTGTGTGTGCACTACACGCTCATGCCAAATATGTTTGCTAATCTGATGTTTCTAGTATCAGGAAAGATGACCATGTGGTTTAAAACCCAGAAACCCGACTGCCCAGCTAAACCTCCTGACCTGGCTGAGAGAGTCAGAAGTCTGGTGGCTGAGACCGATGATGTACAGAGAGAGTTTGCACCAGGACAAAAAACAGATGTCACCCAATCCATGTGCTTCCTGCCCAGCCAAGACCCCTCTCCAACCGGCAAGCCCCAGATCACCAGCAAGACTTCCAATGGGACATTTGACGACCTGAAAATCCCTTACATTGATGAGGATGAAGATCTAACCTGCACATAACACCACAAGTTGTAATTATTGGAATAGAAGACTTGGGTTGGGTCCAATTTATCAGTTCCATTTGTCAGTGCTGCTATGGAAACAAAGTGCTTTAAGAATGTATGTATTTAAGGGGAGATCATACAGACTGTAACGTCATGGGTTTTATAACAGATCTGGAGAAGAACCAATAGCAAGGACTACTTAACCTTTTGAAATACACTGTGTGATTTTAAAGATATGTCAGAATTGTACAGGTCACATTTTAGAAAAAGGTAGGTACTTTGGACCAGTTCGGTGAAGCTGTGTGACCAGCTGTGTCTCATCTGTAGAGAGAAACAGGACATGCTGAGGAGCAATTATGGATACAAGTGCCTCCTTTACTAATGGGCATTATTCTAAACCACTGTGGTACTAATAGGAAAAAATGTATTGTAAGTGTACCAAAAAGGTTGATAAGAGATTGAAAGAGCTTCTCTATTGTACAGAGTTGCGTTGAATTTTGGGCTCTCATTGAGTGCATTGTTGTGCATCTGAAACGTTTCTGCTTTTCATTTCCCTGTGGTATCTGCTGTTGTAACTTATCACTGATTCAATACGCATGTATGGGGGGATTGATCATATTGCTGCGCTTTAGACGGACTGAAAATACTTCCCTCTGTCACTGTTCATGGTATAGTAAGGCTGTGCAGTTCCACCAAGTATGCAAATCTGTACATGTAGTATTTTTTTTTATTTTTTTTTTTTAAATGCATTCCTGTACATTTTATGAGGGGTAGAAATATTGCATATTGGGGTGGAGATCCTAATAAAAATAGTAAGTTAGTAAAATACACTGACCATTGAATGTCTTCTGCTATAATACAAATTACTACAACCCATACTACAACAAGTCCATAACAGCATATGACATATTCTGTTCAAACATTTGGTCAAAAAACAAAAATAAATAAAAAAACACAGACAAAAAAATAATGTATGTATGTAATGTGTATGAAAAACTGCACAACATAAAAAAAGAATGTAAAATATTGTTTGAATATAGATCTATCCATTAGAAACTATACAAAAGACCAGATTAGTATTGATGCACTGATTCCATGATTGGTTATTACAATTATATACTATACTAGACAGACCACTCTATATTTTTTGACAAGGCAAGGTGGATAGAATATCAAAACTCATTTTAGTAAGATTTATTTAGAATAGCTAATGAAAGTATCACATCTGGAACCGCCAAGTGAATTTATATAGTGTTATATGTGAGGAAACTGAAATTGTATTTCAGGTGGAAGTTTTAAAGACAAAAGAACTGCCCTTTTGTATCAAGTCAATTTCATTATGAATAAAAATAAAAACTATAGCAGACCATTCTGGGAAAAATATTGATTTAACTTAATTGAATTATGCTCTTGGTGGAATTACTTTTTTTTTTTTTTAGATCTGAACATTTTAAATGATGCTCTCATTCTTTATGATAATACATCCCTATAGTTGAATCTTTATTACGCTACATTTCCATTTTTACAAGTCCAAACTTCCACTTGTTATTTTTTAGGAGACTAGTACATTTCCCACAGTTTCACACACCCTGTGGCAGATTTCTAGCACAAAATATTTCATTTTGAATCATTTCCAACCACTTTATCTTCCCAGAAATCTTATCTAGGAATCATTTTTGTTTTATGGTATCACATGTTCATAGTTCTTGGTTATCCTCTAAAAGTATATTGTGCTTCAAATTGCACTGGAATGATATTTTACATGGATTAATTGCAGGTTAAAATATGTTGAGGAAATTTGATGACCTTTGGGCAAAGCCTAATGTCTGTAAATGGTAACAGAGCCTACCTAATGTAACTTATTTTGAATTCCATACAACAGTCACGACTGGATTTCCCCCAGCTTCATACATTTCAAATTGATTTTTTTATATTTAAAAAATAAAATGTGAAGCTGTACATGCATTGTTTGATTTGATGGTGCCATATTTTTCTACTTTTGAACAGCTTTGTAATACATTGCTACACCATACTCTGTCATTCTATCATCATTTTAAATAGCTAAACAGGGGACAACTTAATTAAATATTTTCAACTTCACAAAGTATGCAAAACAAAAAACGCAAAGAGGCAAAGGAGTGACTGGCAAGGGTTAAAAAGTGTAAAATACAAAATAAAAATCTAAAGATAATATAGTCATATAAAAGGGAGCACATGTATGAAAAAATTAAATTTACAATGGTGTAGTCATAGAGTGGACACTTCCAAAGTAGCAGGTACCAGAAAATGTAATTTATCTATTAGGTCCTACATGTTAAAAAAATAAAATTTAAAAAAATAAATGTATTACAAAGAGATTGAAGGACTTCTAACCCTCCATTTGCTTTAAAAGAAGATGATTAATGTTTATGCTATTACTGAATTGTTTAATGGGTTCGTGGAAGTAGCTGAACATCTTGTACGCTCTTCATAAACACAGCCACTCAACATAATGGATTTCCCTCTTTGTACACCGAACCCGCGGTGTGATGTTCACAAATCACCATTTGAGGATCAATGGCACCAACGTTTTTCTAAACCAATCAGGCGCACGGATGGACTTGCTCTTTTATCAGGCAGCCAATCGGTGAGTGTTGTTACACTTGAAGGGCGGGTCAACATTTAGTTCAGGAAGACGGGTTGAAGTGAGGTGGGGACAAGAAATCATCAGTTTGCTAGCTCATTGCTAGCTGCCTGGACCCGATTGACGAGGTGTTATGAGCTTTGTAGCCGAAATCAGTAGATTATTTTAGTTTTGATAGGTGCAACGATGACCCTCTGACACTAAGAATGGACATAAGTTAACAATGACGGGGGAGAAAAAGAAGAAAAAGCGGCTGAACCGCAGCATTCTTCTTGCAAAGAAAATTATAATAAAAGATGGAGGAAGTGTGAGTTAAATATTTATTTATCTTCGTTAAGTCAGCTTGTCACGGAGCTAAACTGGCTCTCAGTCGCTGAAGTTAGTTAGCAGCCTCGTTTATTTTATGAAAACTGCAGTTGTAGCGGAATTTGTCTAGCTACGGCTTTCTGTCTTTGATGGTTTGCCCCAACGGATAATGTTCACCGTTAGCTGGGTCCGCCTAGCTAACTGGCTAACGCAGCTAACATCAGCTAATGTTAGCGGCCTACGTTTGCTAGTCGTTTACACGTCAGCTCAGATAACTCTAGCTGGCTAACGTCAACGTTAGCTGTGCTTCTATTTATATTCCTACAGTTAGCTAGTCAGTTAATCCAAATATTATATTATCTAACTTTAAAAAGTAATTAATGTTTTACGTTATCTCACGTTTGTTCAAATCTTGTAGAAAGTACGCGTGACAGTGCATCACTGTGAGGCACAAACTGGGGCTAGGTTAACATTAGCTCACTAGCATATGTTTGTTAAACGGGTTGTTTATATTCTGTTGCAACAAACGGAAAATTAAGTAATCGCCTTAAGCTACTTTTTATACTAACGTTACCTAGATAATTGTTTAAGAGACAAGGTAAGGTAACAAAATACACTAACGTTAGCTATATACTTTCATATCCACCTAACGTTACCTCAGATGCAGTATATAAGCAAACTTGTTATATTAATAATTCTTAATTTATTCCAGCGCCATTTGTACTTCTGTATTACTCTATTGTACTACTGTTTACAGTCCTTTTTATATAGCTATTTATTTATGTGTATGTGCTTTGAGAGCAACAATAAGCCAGTCAAATTCCTTGCATGTGTTCACACCTACTTGGCTATTAAAGCTTTTGATTCTGATTGCCAGGCAGACATAGATATCCATAGTCGATAATGTGGTTTAAAATGGGAAAAGGCAAGACTTGTACACTTTGCAGGGTTTGTATGTTTAAGTCAACATTTCAGGGGAAGCAAAAATATTGACTGCCACTGCTAAAACAGCTGTGTAATGTAACAAAGCTTATAACTATATGGTGGCTGTTCAAAATAGGGTGCTTATGGTTGGTAAAATATCAGTGTGTTGTTTCTGACACATTTATACTCCTTTCTCTGGGGCATTGACGCCTGTAGTCCAGATACGATTAAACCACCACATGATGTGATAAGATTCACCCTTAATAAACAGATCAAATTGACAACTTGAACTAACTATCATATCAAGGATCCTAGTTATTTAGATCATTTAGATGGTGGAAGAGATAGTTGTCCCAAATTAGGCTGTTGGCAAAGATTGAGTATGGTAGGGTTGTTATAAATACAGGGAGGCATCAGTGCTGGTTATGTAATCAGTGGACAGCTATGCCAAACATGCTGGGTATCCATATGAAGACACACATATTTGTAATTCTAATGAGACTAGTGTTTTCCCTGAGTAATGGTCCTGTCAGCCTTATGACGGCCTTGTGTCTGTAAATTTTTCACCTGACATGATGTGGCTCTCTTCCAATGAGGTCCTTAGTTTAGATCATTGTTTAGCCTTGCTGTGTTACTGCAGCTACTAGGTCTGACCATACGGCCATTAAGATTTCACTTTCAACATCCAACCCTTGATCCAGTCTAAGCGTCTAATAGGCGTAGACGCTTACTAGTCAATAGCAAAATGTGATCTCTTAAGGTCTATCTTGTCGTCATTTTAGTGGAGAGGAAGTTGCAACATCCATATAATGAGATGGTTACAGATTGTTCCCCATTCCTTTTCAGTTAAGCAGGTGGGGTGTTCATAGATTTAGCATGCAACAAAAAGGTTGGGAGTTTCCTCTGTCTTGCACCCCAATTTGTCATACTCAGACCAGTAGACTAGTTTTCTGTGATGCTTTTCACCCTCTCCACGTGGAGAAATGACAAACCACATGAGTGAGTAAACTAGCAGCTAGTGTCTTTTGTTAAATTGGCCCTGGCTTACTTTATAGTCTCCACAATTATCACACCTCGCCATGTTTCCTGCCAAAGATCCTGCTCAGAATCCACACTCACTCATCACACTTTCTCTCCACCTAACAGACTAGTATACAGGGTTTTCCCTAGATTTGTGCAATACTTAGGTGCACATATTTGCCAGGGGGTTTAGGGGTCCTTCCTCAAGAAAATGTTACGTTTTTCAAGTAAAATTTTTTATTTTGGACCATTATTATTACCATATCTATGTCTAAAACATTGGAAAAGCTAGAGCTAGGGACCAATTACAATCATTAGATCTGAGTCTAGGCAGTGGCGATCTGTTTGGTAGTTTCCTTAGCCGGGCTAGCTGGTCCAACCGGCCTCCTTGCTTCAGCTTCCTTCCCGCCTTCCTCGCCTGCCGCGGCCGACAACAATCCAACGAGCGCCCGCTGGTCTGGTGGATGTCCTCCAGAGGACTGGTCATACTTTTGCGGTGAAATTTTTTTGGTTTATTTCCCCCTTCAAAAATGGGTAATTGAGCACTGTAGTGGTTATGATCATATCAGTGACTATGTAACTACATGGAAATGGAATAAATGACGTCTGTGGCTTGCACAGTAATAGCTACTGAAGGCTAGCTGCCCCCAAAACTGCCGTTTTAGCTAAATGGGAGCTATGGGCATTAGCTGCAGCAACTCCAGTTTGCTAGGACCGATTCTGGGTTTTTTTTTGTTGTTTTTTTTTGCTATCGACTGTACTCGCATATTTATAGCGATCAAGATTAACGTAAAAATTGCCCGAAGTTCTCCTCTAAGCTGCTTGAGACCAAAAAACGCAATCCGGCAATTTGCTGCAAGGTTCTGCGGTGGGTGTGTCACGTGATGTGGGGTTGCGTTTCTCCATAGTTGAGTCTGTTGCAACTTTTCGCCACAGGCCAAAAGTTTTTTTTTTTTCTTTCTTTTCCTCGTCTCCCCCGCTGCGGCACCCCCTACCGCAGCCGTCTGACGGCCGAAGCAGGCTGTGTGAATTCAGACTTATAATGGTAGGGAAAACCCTGGTATATATTTTACTGTGCTGCTGTAAAGTGACTTCTTCTCTAGGGAGTTGGTATTATGTTAAAAGCATGTCTATTTTTTGTGTTTTACTCATTATATATATATGAGCTTGTAGTTCTTCCGGGCTTAGACTCTAGACAAGACTGTCATGTAAACAGATTAACCTTGTAGTCTTACTGGCATTAATGTCATAATTAAAGTAAGTAGGACTGGGTTAATAAAGCCAAAGTGATTTCATGCTTTTAAAATATGCATGTATTCAGCTTAGTCGCTTTTTGTTCGGGATCTTCGATTTTGACACTGTGCAGACATGTTTCAGAGTAGAGAAATTATAAAAATGCAATTGTGAAAAAGTAAAACCGCTTAATTTTGCAGCGGATAGGCTGCTTTATTCTCTGTTCTCTGTAAGGTCATCAGTTTAGAAAACGATACTAATTTCATTATGTTCCTATTTCCTAATTGTCTGCATGATGCAGCCATCATTTTTTTTAAACCCACTATTAGGGAGCTTAAGGAGTTACTGTGAACATATAAATTCCTTATTCAAAAAGTTCCCCTTAATATTATAACGTACAGTAATCACATAATTTGTAGTAAATTTACTGATTGTCTGGATGATTGTGTCCTGTGAGCAGATTACAAAAGATACATGAAGGAAATATAAATTTGGCTTTCCCACAGGATCAGGTTTAATCTGGTAATGTATTATCATTTACAGGTACTTTGATACATGTAAAAATGTTTGTTGCTTCTTAGCTAATCAGCTTTCTATTTTTGTGTCTCTCTCTCTGTCTCCATCTAGCCTCAGGGAATCGGTGAGCCAAGTGTTTACCATGCTGTGGTGGTCATCTTCCTGGAGTTTTTTGCATGGGGTCTTCTTACCACCCCGATGCTTTCGGTAAGCCTGGACACACGCACTCTCACATAGATGCACTGTTATGTAAACTGACGTAACAGTTACCGTAGTAATATATTCATACGCCTACACCTCGCCTCTCTGTTAACCTAGCCAAAGAGTGGCATTTCCCATTGACTGGAATCGCACAAGGCCCATCAGTGTCTATGAATGATTGAATCCCTAATTAAATGAGCGAGTCCCTGTGTTACGCACTTTTGTTTTCTATGCGTGTGTGTTGGTAGATGTTTTGTCAAGCGCTAATGGACTGAGAAATATGAAAAGGGCATCAAACTGTTGTATTGTCTGAGCACCAGTTCTTTGTTGAAAAGGCTTATCAGGGGGTTGCTGGTTTGTGTTGTCAGGCCACAGCATAGATGCCGGCCAGGCAAACCACACCACATATTCACTTCAGAGCACTGCAGAGTGGTGTGGTTTACATATAGACCCCAACAGTCCCGCCCACAGCCAACTCCGGAAGTAAAAATCCCCTTTATTTTCTCCATAAGGATTTAGATTATCAGTCATAATGTCTAAACCATCCGAGGTAGACTGACCCCGAGCTACGTGGTTGCGAAACAACAGTTTCTGCTCCTGCAGAAGCTAGAAGTCCGTATGAAATCAACCTTGTTTTTAGAAAAACATGTTTTATCTGCGATTTAATGGAGAAAAACTACACTACCCACAAACCTAAGCGTAGCAGCAACATCTCTGATTGGTCCAACTCGC
Source organism: Zingel zingel (assembly GCA_023566125.1). Classification (NCBI taxonomy): domain Eukaryota; kingdom Metazoa; phylum Chordata; class Actinopteri; order Perciformes; family Percidae; genus Zingel; species Zingel zingel. Next base: position 15,971,479 of record CM042324.1, read on the forward strand.
TGTTACCATAGAAACGTTAACCGAAACCGTGAATGGCTAGAGCGACCTTCTACCATTAAAGTTTATGATAGTTTCTGTACACTGTCTTGTACCTTTGCCTTTTTTGCCATTTTTCAAAATGTTTTTTTGCGCCGAATCAAATGTGTTATGCTCACTGTTCCTCTCGTAGCTGGTTGGCTTGGTTCCAGACTTAAAACTCTCTATATAATCAAGTTTCAAAACGTCAACGAATGGGGAGAGGGGGGAACACTTCCGGAGACGGAGCCGAAAAAAAGTGGGCGGTCACTGTTGAGCCCTATTTGCGACAGGCAACTCGAACAGCATTGTTTAGAGGAATGTCTTTCTTTCTAAAGTATAACCTGTGTTTTTGAAAAAATGATGGCACCAGAAGGCCATCGCCCAATATTTGAAAAACACAGATGATCGTCTCCTCAGAAACAGATCTAGTTTGTAAGCAAAGTGCCAAGATGAGTCAGTGATGACATGCTTTAATAGATACCAGCAGGGTTTGTTTATTAAGAGTTTTTATAGTAGCTTTAAATTTTTCAGCCAACCTCTGTATTTATTCAATTTCTGTTTTCAGTTTTTTTTCACGCACGTTTTCCTCTACCAACGTAAATTACTTTGGGTAGAAACTGGTATCTCAAACAACTGATGAGCAAACATCTCTGCCCCACATGATGTGAACCAGACAGGCTTATGCAATACATGCATGTCTATTATTTGAAGAGGTGGTTGTATGTGTAACTGTTAAGCATTAATCACTGGGGGATTGTAAAGCATTAATTGTACCCTCAAGCTCACTGGGCAGAGGCAGGATTTGCATTTTGGACTAATCAGGGGGTGCCTGAAGATGAGAGGGACTGCTTCATTAGTATCCAGCAGCAACAGTCGTCACTAAGCATTCACAGTCTGTGTGTGTGTGTTGGGTAATTTATTACCAGAGGAAGAGCGGAGATTATTAGCCATGCCTCAAGCTTTCCCTCTGTTCTCCTAAACAACAATCAGATCTTGTTATTCAGTCAAGTCAAGCTCCACATGTCCTAAATTAAACCAAGGCTTCATGTTCCCACACCAGTGTTAGTGACACTTGTGCTCCATACATGCTGCACACTGACGTTATGGACTTTGAACTGAACATACTGTGGATTTTAACTATCTGAACGCCCCTTTCCTCTCTGCGCTCTCACAAAGGTACAGTATTGCTGGAACACAGTGTTTAGCTGTATTTATCCTGAAAAACCTAACTATGGTTCTTTACATTTGTGGGACAGCAATGGTAAACGAAGCATGGTCAAAAATGAAAAAAAGTTCTCCCTATCATGTTTTAATAATAAAAGCTTAAAAAAAAAAAATCGATGTAAACGTGTCACAATTTGCAGTAGGGCTGTACAATTTATCGCAATTTTATTGAAATCGCAGTATGGACTAGTGAAGTATCGAAATCGCAGGGGAAGCAATATTTGTAAAAGGCTAAATGTGTCAAACCATTCTGAATTTAGTGTTGTGGTGCTGCAGATGCGTCCCAGCCTACAAATCTTATCCTACAGACTAAAGAAAGTCTTTGTTTGGTACAGATCCTCCCAAAAAATCACACCATAATCATTTTAAATGTTTTTGATTTTAATATTTTCAATGAAAATAAAAATAATCATGCAAAAACTCCCAATATTGTGAATCATATAGCAATTGCAATATCAGTAAAAATAATTGCAATTAGATATTTTCCTCATATCGTGCAGCCTTAATTTGCACTTAGTAATGGAGCAGGGGCCCAGCCATCTGTGGTGTTGGTGGTGTTGATAGGGGTTTGGGGTGCCCAGGACCACAATGGAAATAAGTTCGGTTTTAAGTTTTATGTATAACACGTTGTCTGTTTTATATGCTGTTTATGGTTAGTTTAGTTTTTCTGTTTCCATGTTTTACAAATTTGCATCATCCATAGTTTTCTTCCGTAGGTACATTTTTGTCCAGTGGCGTCACACTTGTTTACCTAGTTGGAGTTTAACTCTGAAAAGTACATAAACCACTGTTAGTCATTGTTTGAAATGTGATGCAGTATATGTTCATAATGTGGTTTCATGTGGTGTTATCTGTTTTGTTTTTCAGGTATTACACCAGACATTCCCCCAACACACTTTCCTGATGAATGGGCTTATCCATGGTGTGAAGGTAAGACATCACTATACACAAACACAATATTCTGGCTCACATGAGAGACAGTATCTCATAGCAAGAAATGTCTTTGTGTTGTTGAAAATGCAATGACTTAAAATGAATGGAAAGTGGAAACGTTTTTGTGGATTAACTCATTCAAATATTACATTTATTTTTCTAGTCACAAAAAGCCATACAGTAAGACATGCCAGGAGCATGTGCTTTTTACCACAGCGGCTGTTAACTAATATTCTTCTTCTTTAGCAAGTTTGTCTTTTGTTTGCCCTTTAAAATGTGCTGAGCTTGAGTGCTCTTGTTCAACGACGCCCTGCTTGACACCAGTGCAGTTGGGCTACATGTAAACACCTGCAAGCGGTCCAAAAAACCCCTAGCAGGTTCCCCAGATGGCCACAGAATAGCTCATAGAACGTTGAGGGCGGAGTGCCTCAAGTGCACCTTGCTGGTGTTTATTCAGGGAAAGGAAAGTGTGTCTAAAGTAGAGCTGTAACAATTCCAACTTTTGCTGTACAATTAATTGTCTCAGAAATGATTGCGATTAACAATACATATGTCTCTTTCAGTCAAATTTTAAAAAATATTTAATAATTTATTACTTTTTCAAACATTAAAGTTTTCGATGAGTCCCAGGATACATCTTTTGTTATATATCACTGTTATGTGACCCAGATACGCAAGTACACAGCCTATGAAGTAAACCATGCCTTTTTATTATCATAAACATTGTATTTTTTGCTTAAATGAACATTAAATTGACAATAGAACATTTATCCCCATCAGTAAATAACATAATTTTTATCATTAATAAAAAATAAACAAAACAGCGAGATCAATTTCTATAGCTTGAGACAGCTACAGCTCAGAATGTTTGGAGTTGCTATGGCAACAAGTGACAGCTACCGCTAGCTTAGCTTAAGCTCCACAGTCCGACCATTAATGATTTATATAATTACAATTTGGCATATCTAAACAAGATCAACAACTACCATGAAGAGTCATACCCGTAAGAGCACAAATCCCCAGGGACCTACGGTAGAATAACGTTAATTAATGACGGCCATTTCCGCACAGCATCGTTTTTTGTTTAAGAAAGCACAATAGACAGACTAACTACATTACTAAAACGCATATAAAGCTGCTTTGGTGGATTTTTAACATTCAAAAGCCAACTTGACTTGCGGATGGGGCGTCCTCTGATAGGAATCCTTGGATCATAGGATAGCTACTGTTAGGTGACACTACAGGGTGCACGCAGGTATTGGAAACGTGTTTTGATGGGTCCAAACAAAAGTGTGACCCATCTCATAAAACAAATGCTTTATTGCGGTTAAAAAAAAAAAACGTGATTTACATAAAAAAAAAAAAAGATTTAATGATTGTTACAGGCCTAGTCTAAAGATAGTTGGAGAGTACATGCTTGTAATTATTTTAGATGTTCTACTCTTGTCGTGGCTGTCATGATGTTAAGAACATTGATATTGTCTGAGCAAGAAACATTTACTCTGTGAACAAGCTAAACTGAGTGGACAAAACCTATTAGTGACCACCAAAAAGCACTTATCATGAAAATCTGTTGTCTTCATGTCAACATAATGGGTTGTTTTTGTTTTGTCAAGAACGAAAGAAAGATAAGATTGCTTTATCCATCATGGCAAAATCAGTTTTAACAATCATAAATAACTTCTAGTCTTTTATTAGCAAGACAAGACCATTTTAAAGATTGTCTGTGTTTTCTGGCCTTCACCGTTTGACAGTCATTGTGAATCTATGAATGGTAACTTTACAAAAGTTATCCATTTACATTTGCCTCCCTTTCTGTCCCATGTCCTCCCCTATCTTTCTCTCTCCATCCTCTCTAGGGCCTTTTATCATTCCTGAGTGCTCCGCTGATTGGAGCGTTGTCAGACGTATGGGGACGCAAATCCTTCTTGCTGCTAACAGTCTTCTTCACCTGCGCACCTATTCCACTGATGAAGATCAGCCCATGGTGAGTTCCAAACACAGACAACTCTACACAATTATTCAGTCTTGTATCAAGGTAGAAGGTGAAGTCTTGTCCTGTGCTGGTTTTAAACACCATATAATATAATTATAATGCAATCTAATAGAACAACAGAATAAACTACAGCTCCAAAATGACCAATAAACAACATTGTAAACTTCAGGTAGGATTTACAATGTAAACGTTTGTCTGTGCTGACAAGCCAAACTCTTCTCTTTCAGGTGGTACTTTGCAGTCATCTCCATGTCCGGCGTCTTTGCCGTCACCTTCTCTGTGATCTTTGCCTATGTGGCAGATATCACACAGGAGCATGAGAGGAGCACAGCATATGGTTTGGTGAGGAAATGGTTGACCAAAACTGAGTCCTGTTAAACTTAAACAGAATAATTTATGGAATCCAAGAAAGCAGTTATTAGTGAAGAATCATTCCTGTATTTGTTTTATCACTTTTCAAAACTGTAAGAACTGAAAGAACAATCACTTCCTCTTTGCTTACCCTCAACTCTACTTCTCCCTCCCTCCAGGTATCTGCTACCTTTGCAGCCAGCCTGGTTACCAGCCCGGCCATCGGAGCCTACCTGTCTGTGGCCTACGGCGACACCTTGGTGGTAATCCTGGCCACAGCCATTGCCCTGCTCGACATCTGCTTCATCCTGGTGGCTGTACCGGAGTCGCTGCCAGAGAAGATGAGGCCAGCATCATGGGGAGCACCCATCTCCTGGGAGCAAGCAGACCCCTTCGCTGTGAGTATCAACATAACTAGGGATGTCCCAATCAGGTTTTTTTGCCCTCGAGTCCGAGTCTTTTGATTTTGAGTATCTACCGAGTCCCGATCCGATACTTCTATAATGTATAAAAAAAAAGAATAAAGATTTATTTAATTCACCTTATTTTAACATTCAACAACTCTGTTAACAAACAGAGCACTTCTGTGAGGTAGCTTGGACAATCAAGTAATAACAAATTCTTCACTTTTGGACTTTAGTGCAACAGTAAATATAAAAAAAGTCTAATATAAAAACAAATAGCACCTCAACTTAAAATACCCAGCAGGCATGTAAACAAATAAAAAAAATAAAAGTGCCACAGTGTTTGTAAAGCCAGTAATGTGCTTTTAGGAACTGCACTCCTAACTCTTACTGTCCGCAGACATACTCGCGCTGTCCGCTTCAAGCTGCTTCCGTGTTCTACTTTGCCGGCATTTAACCAATAGCGTCTCTGCAACAAAGTGATGTCATGCCGCACGCGTTGCTGTTTCTGTGTGGAGTCAAAAGGGTCTAACTCTGTGCCACCGCATAACTATAGATGTGTTAAAAAATAATGAGAATACATAAACATATATATCCGAGTCCTGATTGGGAGGTAATATCCGAGTCCTGATCGGGAGGTAACATCCGATTCCAATCGAGTCTGAAACCACGTGATCGGGCCCGATTTCCGATCACGTGATTGGATCTGGACATCCCTAAACATAACGCTCTTTGTTGATCATTTTCAGTCCATTATGACCCACTTTTATGTAAGTTTTCAGCTGCTGACTGCAGTGTGCTTCATCAGCCATTAGTGTTTTATTGGAATAAAAACATGTATAATGATTTAAGGTTAAGCCATTGAGTGGAAGCTTTTATTTCACAGTAAAATGGATCTGTATAATTGTTTTTTCATCATAGTAAAGGGAGTCATCTTGAGATTATAGTCAACAGCTCGGCACGGAACACTATCCATGGAAAAGGAGGGGAAAAAATAAGAATTTTGTACTAAAAAAAAAACTAACTTTTGAAAATATTCACATGACAGTTAAATATATTTATGTTGATTATGAGGTGACTTTTATTACTAACTGCTTATTTAATTAGGAGGCAATGTTAAATCAGTATGTCCGAAAAACCACTAACATTGCTCATGTTTCAAATTATGCAACAAGTTAAATTGTTCTTACTCTTCTCTTGGGCAGTCTCTGCGAAAGGTGGGCCAGGACTCCACGGTGCTCCTCATCTGTATCACAGTGTTCCTCTCCTACCTCCCCGAGGCCGGCCAGTACTCCAGCTTCTTTCTCTATCTCAGACAGGTAACGCTCTGCTCTCCCTGCTTACACATTTCCAGAAAGACCACAAAAATGACTGTATAATACACACAAGTTAGTTTAGATTAAGTGACTGCCATGGCCGATGTTTACTAGGAGTTTTAGACAGATTAATCCCTGCTTTTAAGTAGGAATGGCATATTTTCTGTATCTCAATTTATTATTGCAAGCCCAGTATTTCCTTTAGGATTTTCTTTTTTTTTTAGCATGGGGGGGGTCCGCATTATCTTAATGCAGTGTAACTACTTCAGCATGTAAATAATGCACCTAAAATACAAAAGTGGGCGTTCAGCAATCGCTATCGAATCAACAGCCACGTGCAATTTAGCTTGCAGGTGAGGGATACAAACAACGAAAATCACCAGTTAACTTAATTTAAATAATTAAAATACCGTGGGGGGCAGAAATGTTGCCGTGGGGGGGCGCCACAGTCAAATCAACAGAGGAAACACTGAAGCCCCTTGTTCAGTCCAAAATGGCGGCGACTCAGCTGTGTGGCTGCATGCAGATGTTGTATTGACAACCCCCAAGTGTCATCTCTTATTATTTTAACCTCTTTGGAATAACTGGGGGGGAAATGTGCCCAACAACCACTTTAAGATGGGGTCAGCAGGTTTGCTGAACAGACGGTTTTAGCGTGTGAATAAGTACAACAAATTCATTAGGTGTCTTAGCCAAATTCTACAACAGGAAAACCGATTGTAAAAACGCATCCGAAATGGACTGTTTGAGTCAATATCCAATGGTACAGTAGCATCTGGAAGCAGCTGGCAGCTTTGAGGTGAACTGACAAGATGTGACCTCTTTTTGTTAAACAGCTTGAAGTGGGGATTGTTTAGTTTGTGTAAACAGTGTCAGATGAACCAGTTGGCCAAGTCAGACACACAGTCTCCGCTGCTACCATCTTGTTTAAAAAAAAAAAAAAGTAGTTCTGCAGCGTTTGGGCTAACATTATTCTACGTGCCCTCCTGTTCCCTTTTATGCTTATGTTGCTTTATCGTATATCTCTCCACATTCATTGTCATAATTTATACACACCTCGCACCAGCTGCCCTACTCCTGAGGTTGCCTGTATTGAAGAGATAAAAGGCAGCACATTTGACCTAAATACAAGGGGCGGAAAAAGAGAAGCACCTTTTTGTTCCAAGATGCAGTAGTAAACAGCACGTGTTTACAAAAGGCCACTAACAAACCCATTCTTTCATTGTGTTTGGTGGAGAATGGGTGAAGGCTTTGTGTTTTTGAGATATGTGTTGGTCTGACTGTGCTTGTCTTGTCATGTCCTAACTTGTGTTATCTGAATGCTTTCTAACCTTCAGGTCATAAGCTTCTCATCAGCGACAGTGGCTGCCTTTATTGCTGTTGTGGGGATCCTCTCAATACTAGCCCAGGTACTGGAAAAAATACACTTTTGCTGTAGAATTACATGTAATATTAAGCCATCCTCTGCTTGTGTTTGGAATTTTAGTATTGTTATTCTTAATGATTAATTTATTTGTTTTGTCTATTTACTTGAAGTCGAATCCAATTTTATTTGTATATCACAGATTTGCGTAACAACGCTTTACAATCTGTACAGCCTACCACACCCTCTGTCCTTGGAGCCAAATCCACAAGAAAAAACTCCACACAAAAAAAAGAGGAAGAAACTTCAGGAAGAGCAACAGAGGACAGACAGACATGTTAAATATGTGTGTACAGAGTAGACGGAAATAACAATATGTTCTTCAAATTGCTTGTTTTGTAAAAAAAAAAAGTTATTCAGTTTACTATCAGAAGACAGAGAAAATCAGCAAATATTAACATTTAATGGGATGGAACTAGTGAAACAATTGATTTATTTTGAATATTGTTGCAGATCATTTTTCTGTCTGATTAATCACGTTATTGTTTGGTCTCTATATAAGAGACCAGATTCAAGAGTGATTTGAAAATGATTTAAACTATTTGCTACAATACCTAATGCCTCCCCAGAGTTGTATTGAATGACCTGTGTGCTGTGTTTCTGCAGACTGTGGTGTTGGGGATCCTGATGCGTTCCATAGGAAATAAGAACACAATCCTGCTCGGCCTCGGCTTCCAGATCCTCCAGCTGGCGTGGTACGGCTTCGGCTCTCAGCCCTGGTCAGTAACCTCTAGCATGCACACCTTTCCACCGCATTCATTTAAAGGGACCCCACACACTAAGAACCAGAGGTACATTAAGAAAAGTGCTTTTCGAATCCACAGCTCTATCTGTATTCCTTGTATCCATGGAGCTCAGGTTCAAGTGGGGACAAGCTTCACAATAGATAGTAGTGATACAGAGACATGTAGTCACTTCAGTAAATATTAGTGCTGTCAGTTTAACGTGTTATTAACGGCGTTAACGCAAACCCATTTTAACGGCGTACATTTTTTTTATCACGAGATTAACGTTCTTTTTGGCCTGGCAAACTTTGTAGTTTTTTTTTTTTTTCAAATGCTGTTGCAACAACTAGTAATGTTAGAAAAACTACAACACCACACCGGATGTAGCTAGACCGGAAACAAAACAGGCACGCCGCAAGAGTAGTAGGCTAACTTTAGGTTTTGAGTGGATGGCGAGCGCGAGACGCCGAAATGGATGCCAATAAAATTCTGAATGGAAAGTTTACTTTTAAAAAGTTGTCGAGGGGGACAGTAGTTTCACGCATACACAGCCTGTACGACACGGAGAAAGCAGCTTAACTCGAACTGCTGCGAAGTGAGTAATCCAAATTATTTAGAAGTTACTGTACACGATATTGACTATGTATATCAGCATACGGTTTTAGGACTGTGGTGTTTGTATTGTTTTTTTGACTGTTTTTGTCATTTGGGACATTGTCCACCCCCTTTTCTGTCCAGGAGAATTGTTACATTCCTTATTAGAAAAACGTAAAGGTTAAATGTCCTGCTGTGGCATCTGGTTTTTGGACCATTTTGTTTGTACTGTATAAGCAAAGTGTTAGTGTTACATCTCAGCTAGGTTAGGTACTTGGAGGAATTGTGCAATAATGACAGATTCACACACTTTTCTTTTGTTTACAGTAAATAAATAATAAACAATTACAAATCTTAAAGTTCATAAAGTAACTTTCTTTGCATTAATTTGATTCCCAATTAAGATACACTGGTAAGAATGGCTTTCCATTGTTAATATGTACTTAAAAACAGATCTGAAATGCAAAATAATAGAATTCATGTGATAAAACATGCGATTAATCTATTAGAAATCTATCTATCTATCTATCTATCTATCTATCTATCTATCTATCTATCTATCTATCTATCTATCTATCTATCTATCTATCTCTCTCTGTCTCTCTCATATTGCATATATATTGGATAACTTGTGCATGGCAAGATAAAGCCTATTTCTATTTTTCGGAATTTAAACTTTCAAGTCAAAAGAATCGCAAAATACTTTATGACAAATGTTTGTGAAAGTCAAATCTACTTTAAATGTGTCGTTTTGTGTTCAGTGCTACTCAAATAATATTCCAAGAATCTGAAGCACGGTCAGATAACAACCACAATCTATAATCAGAAAAATTTTTATTTAAATGATGCCACGACCCTATGTGTTTCAGGCCCAATTCCCCCAGTGAACACTGCAAAAATACAGGCACTATTGTCTTTTCTTGTCTATTTTCTTTTTCATTATAGTTTCTAGTCATTGTCGACTGTTGTGATGCCCTGACAAACCACTAGAGGGGAGCATAGCCTCAATCAATAGTACCGTCACCAGCTAGATGGTGACACTGTAATCTGATAACTGATGCTCTTTTAAAAGCATCAATATAGTGTTGTAACTTGAAAGATCTTGTTTGACTAATGTAAAAATGATTTTCTTAACATATGCACAGGCATTTCACTGTCTTGGAAGTTAAAGTTTGAGGTTCAGTGTCTTTCAAAAAAACAATTTAAGCAAATAGCAGTATTACAGTAATTATTGTTTTTGAGCTTTTACTAAACAACCACCACCCATACACACAGGTCACACTATCGTATTCACTTCTCTTGTAGTGAGATCATAACAACTGCGTCAGTTTCTCTTGTTTCGGCCTGGAGGGGAAGGCAGGGTGACCCATAATATCTATTGATTCTGAAATATGTCTTCTTGTTGTTTCTCTCTGCTTTGGTTCTCTCTGCTTTGGTCAATACCCAGGAAATAAAGTTAAATAAAGGTCAAGTTGTTCCATGTTTACACAAAAAGTAAACGGCATCTATTCTAGTGTCTCTACCTTGGGGATTACCACACAAACTACCAGAACTCTAAAGCAGTCAGTTGATGATGGAAACCATACAAATCATTGCCATGGATTTAGTTTTTCAGAAATTGAATAGGAAGAATAACTATCTAAAATTACTTTTGACATTGGGTATTTTGGAGACTTAGTCACTGCCTTTTCTTTTATATATATATATATATATATATATATATATATATATATATATATATATATATATATAGATAGATAGATAGATAGATAGATAGATAGATAGATAGATATAGATAGATAGAGCTCTTGTTTTGTTACAGAAGCACATTTTTTTTTCACAATTTATTCAGATAAGGTTTTTTTTTTTTAGCCATAAGGTGTTAGGTTGCAAACAAACTCCACACACTGTCTAACATGCAAAGATAAATTAAACTGCAAAATTTCTGTTTGCAGCTTTTGACCTACTTGTCCCTCTTGTACGCACCTGTCTCATGAAATCGATGTGCAAAGTATTTTCTTGTTCTGAGCCGTAAGGTTTTAACCACAGTAGGTTTAACAAGATGTTTTAAATCTCAATTTTTGAAAGGTTGAATAAAGTTTTGTTTGTATCCTTAAGAAATGTGTGTTGTTGGTTGTAGGATGATGTGGGCTGCTGGAGCGGTTGCAGCAATGTCCAGCATCACTTTCCCTGCTATCAGCGCCATTGTGTCCCGTAATGCAGACCCCGACCAACAAGGTAAGTTTCTCACCTGTTAACATCTATCGCCCTTTTACTATTTAATAAAAACTTAGCACGCATCAGTGTGTGATTTTACCGAAACAGCTATATATGGACTTTGCCCAAATAAATAGTCTAAAATTGGTTACAGTTATTTTTGCAATTATTAAATATCTAATCGCAGTATAAGTGAACACGAGTAAGAATGACCCAATATGTAATGTCCTTTTTTACAGTTTTCCTAGGTGAAAGTACATAAAAAATATTAGTTTAGTACATCGCTTTTTCCATTTGTTGACCATAGATGGCATCTGTGCTTAAGCATTGCACTCTAATATGAGGAGGGGTAAATGGAAGTACACCACATCTGTAAATTGTTATTAACTCATTGCTTAGGTGGTCCCACTTCATCAAAGTGGATATCCAGTTGACACGTATCTGTTTACGTGGTCTTTCTTGCTATATAACTGTATCCGAAAATGGTTGTCTTGCTGCTAGCTGACAGATAAATGACACAATGTAGTATATTTTTATTTATTTGACAAATAACCATAATTCTCATTCTCATTGGTCACCGAAATGTAGCATTTATTAGACTTTCCTGACAGTGTTATGTTTATATCTGTCTGCCTGTAGGTGTTGTCCAGGGGATGATTACTGGAATCCGGGGCCTCTGTAACGGTTTGGGCCCTGCTCTTTACGGTTTTGTCTTCTACTTGTTCCACGTGGAGCTTACCGACACAGACGGCTCTGAGAAAGGTGCCAAACCGAACATGGCCAACCCCACTGATGAGGTAGTTACACAGTACTGTTACACAATACAAATAATAAGTTCCACATATGGTAGCTGTACTTAAATTAAATGTTTGTCTCTCTTCAGAGTGCCATCATCCCCGGTCCTCCCTTCCTATTTGGTGCATGCTCAGTGCTGCTGTCCCTGCTTGTGGCCCTGTTTATCCCTGAGCACACAGGGCCCGGCATGAGGCCCGGCGCCTATAAGAAGCACAGCAACGGGGCACAGAGTCACTCCCACAGCCCTCAAGGCAGCGGGGCCGAGGGCAAGGAGCCGCTGTTGGAGGACAGCAGCGTATAACCACAACTAAGGGGGGCAGACAGTGCTCCAACCCAACATCCATGCACACATGGACAGATGCACACACATTTTACCACATGGACACACACTCACCTCAGGCACACATCAGACTCAAGTGCCATGAAGAGGTGTTTGTGTCCACAGCACAAAAGTGGGCACTCCCTCCTTAGCAGCCATTTCTTTTCTTTTTTTTAAAGCAGGGTATTGTGAGGACTCTCTAAAGACCCTGTATAAAAGAGAGCCTGTTGAGTATTTTTTTGGGGCTGCAGTGGAAAGGTGTGTGTGTGTGTGGCTTAGCTAAGCTGGACTCTAATCCTTTGTTTCTATAAAGCAGTAACGGAGTGGAGCATATAACAGCTTGCCCCCCTCCTAGTGCAAAATGGAACCAAAGTGATTTGGTTTAGAGTGTGAGTGGCGTAGATCTCAAATGTTGCTAAATCCTTGTGTGCTTCATATTCCTCTGTAGCCAGTGAAGTGGCAACTTTGTCTGTTTGTCCAACAACCGTTAGTTGAGCACTTGTCTAATGGTCTTTCACAAGCTAACTTCTGTTCTGATGCTTGTCGTTGCGAAGACAGCTCTGTTAAAGCATCCGAGAAGGGAACACAGTTCTTCCCCTGAATGCACAGCAGCAACTGTCCACCTGTGAGAGGAGTCTCTGCAAACCAGTGTGGGGAGAGGCACAGCCTAATCTAGGTCAGAATGGGTCAACCAGTTCTGATATAAAAAGCTTCGTAACACCACACTTTGTTTAAACATCACACTTCTTACAGAGAGAAGTGTGTGAGAGAGACCACTTTATTAGCTAAAACTGTTTTTCAATGTTTACTTGCCATTCTCTTCTAGATTAGTAGTACAGTTCGGGTTGTATATTTTTCTCTGTTCTAACTGAAGGCTAGTTGTGCTTCAAGTTTTTATTCAAGAAACAAACGTTGCCTCGAAGTGACTTAATATATATATATATAAATATATATATTAATTATGTAACCTGTATGAAGACCGAGGTCTGAGAAGGCTCTGTAATCTTACGCTTTCGCTCCCATCGGAGCTGTTACACACTTTTATTCCTTTTTGTTTTCATGCCTCTTCTGTTACTTTGTTTCCTGACATTTATCACCTTCAGGGTTAAAGCTTACAGAACCATGGTTTTATTTTAAAAGCCTCTAGACCATTTGGAGCTAGAGTGTTGCTATCAGCATGTCACTGTTGGCACTGACTGTTAATACAGAGTCTTTGAATTGATATCATCAGGTTAAACAGAATATCACTCATGTTGCCGCAGTAGATAATTCAAAAGTTATTTCAGTTGTAATATGAACAATGAAACTGTTTCAACAAATTTTCGAAATTTAAGCTTCCATACAAATGGTTATTAACATGCACTGCACATTCCCCAGATGGTAAAACTTGTAGATGTAGAACAGATGTAGAGCACCTCAAGGAACTGAAGAGCAAGGAATTTAACAGCCTGCAGATTCTCCACAGAAGGGAGCCATTTGGTCATCATCAGACCAGTTCTTTTGGTGCCAACCTGCGCCACCTATTGCGAAAGGTTCTTGCAACAGTAGTTCAGAAATAAATGTTAATCAAACCCTACAGGCAAGGAAGGTAACAGCTGCTCCAATTTCAGAAGATGGGTTACAGCTGCAGATTTTTCTTTTTAAAAGCTGATGTTTGAGTGGTTTAAAGGTTTTACATTTACCACAAAGACCGGTTAACTATGATAAAGTCAAAAATATAGCGTCAAGTGTCAGATTAAAGGTATTTGCTCTCAGCCTAATTAACCAATGCCAATGGCCCAAAATATATATAAAAAAATCCATTAGATACAATCAACACAAAACTACATGAAATAATAAAACGACTTAAAAGAACCATTTTCAAATGGCATACAAACAAACTGGGATCCAGTGGATATTAAATCTTCAGTTAGAAATCTACAAAGTAACCAGGAAGACAGAGGTTACACAATGGTATTGAGATCAATGTGAACGTCCCAGAATTAATTAGGAAATGTGATCCAGTTAACACACAAAATGTAAAACCTCAAATATCCACACTTAAAGAACCTGAAAGTGTCAAACCTGCAGCAGCTGTTTGTTTCTTTCCTGTAGATGGTGCACATCAGCGCACCTGTCTGCAGGTCTAAATTGCTTCGTTACCTTTCTTGTCGATAGGTGGCGCAGGTTGAACATGAATTGCAGGACTGAAACTGCTTGTGCTGCAGCTCCAGAATTGGATATTGGTCTACGCCTGGTTTTGGGGCTTCACATCAGTGACTGTGTTCGCTTTGTTCACATGCTGTGTTAGGAACTGGTAAAATATCCCTAATCGTCATTTTCAAAAATGAATTTATAAATGCTTCAAGTGCATTTCAATACCCAAATTACAACCTGATACGGCTTAGTAGCTTGCATTGTTTCATGCTGTTTAACATCTATCTGAAGAGAAATGTACGTCGTATATATATTTTGTGCCAAATTATTTTTTTCTTTTTTTTTGGTTTGCTTTTTCATACTGTGTGTGTGTGTGTGTGTGTGTGTGCGTGCTTGCACACTCAAGTGATTTCGATATTTTCCTCGGTTTCTCTTGTCTTCATTTCTTTTGGCTGAAGATTTATGTTTTAATGCTTTTTTTTTTTTTTTTTTTTTTTTTTTTTTTATATATAGCTTTTTAAAACTTCATCCAGTCATTTTTAGGAATCTTTTCAACATTGTGGCTAGATGGTAATTATCGAATGTCCATCTGTCTGTTTTTGGTTCAGTCTTCACTTAAGCATTTCACAGTGGTTAGTTACATGTTATGTCTCAGATTTATCAGTAGATAATAACAAAAGTCACCAAATGTTCCAAGCCAAGCTGTACATGCTGACCACACTAGACCCTCAACATTTTGACTTAACCTGTCAGTTTATTATTATTATTATTTCAGAGGGGGTGTTACTAGACAGGCCATTGGTGTTGATTTAATCTCTGGATATTATACTCCTTTTTATTTATCATTTATTGGACCAACATGTTGGTAAACCCATAAATTCAAATCCTACTTAAATTGGTAAGATTCTGCACCAGCCCCATATGCACTCGTACATCTTCCAAGCAGACGACTGTAGATGTACAAAAATCACCTGTACGTACAGAAAATGTATATATTTAATGCTCAAGGAGATGGCCACCTCTTGGGCTATTTGGTTGTATGGTGCAATTATTATATATTTCTCAAGACTTAACTGCTAGCCACTCCTGTTTTTAGTTTGATGTGGTTTGTGGCCTGAACCCCCTCTCTGTGTGCCTAAAATTAGCCAAGAAATGAGTGGCAACATAAGTAAATGGAGGTTATTATGTAAATATGGGAAACTAATGACAAACTATTTATTAAAGGTTTATTGTACAATTAAATGTTTGTCTCTGTGGATTTTGGGGTGTGTATACTCTGTTTTCTTTCATCTTCATGCCAAAGCTTATTGAGTGATCTGGGTGTGCCTCTGCAAGTAACCAACTAATAATTGTGTTATTTAACTTTGTTGCTGGTTTGTTTAGTAACCCTGCCCTCAGCGATCGCAGAAGGCTTGTATCATGTGGTCGCACCGACAGTTTTGTTATTACTTTTTTGAATTCTTCATGGGGGCGACAGAAACTACGCACTATAGCTTTAAGTTCAGCCTGTGACTGTTAAACAAAGTCTGGTCGAACACATTACTTCCCCGCCGTCACACTTTTAACATGTGCAAACATGATCCTGCATGATATTAATGGTGCTTTCACATCACTTTCACTCTTGCTTTTGAGAGATTGGTCTACACAAATCGTGAAGACTTGTCAGCCACTAATGCAACATTTCCCTCTGCATTTACAGAATAATCTCTGCATGCCTGAGCAGTCTGCCTCACTGGTGTTTCCTTCTATCTGCTGGGATGTGATGATGTAGGCAAAGTGTCCAAGTGGCGCAACAGGTGCTGAGTGGTCTTAACCTGGGATAGAAGAGATAATAATAAGGCTCTTAGCTATAATCCATCCCCATATTTTCTGAGAAGCCCTCTAACAGCACTGGCCACTGAGGCGGATTTAGTTACAGTGAACTCGTCAACACAATGGGGCCTCTTATTGAGCATCCATAATCAGTAAACCACTTTGCTACTGTTTTATATCACACTTTGATTTTAGTTTGCTTTACATGTAAATGCTTGCACTCTTTTCCATGTAAAACACTCATAGCACTGAAAGGAAGGGGGAATGCTTTTAACTTGCAGCCTTCAGTGCTTGTAGCTACACAACACATACAACAACAACACGCAACAAACGGCAGGTTCCAGCGCTCTGGAAATTAGGGGCACGTAGCCTTGTTGGGATTAACAGCTCTCTGGCAGGGAAAGGATTATGCATGTTTTAACAAGAGCAACTTGACTGAGCGCTTTAAAGAAAGTAGCTGCTCAGATCACTTCCAAGGCGCAAGTGTGAGTGCAAGAGCACCTCTTGTTCAATTGTTCTCGTGATGGGGATGAAAAGGGACCATGTGACTATTTGGGGGAGCTGCTGGAATGTATTGTGATGCAGAGTTGCTGTCATAGCACATTTACTTTCCGGGCTTCAAATAGGTGCATGAGAGTGGAAGAGTGCTTACATGTTTGAAAACTGGCCTCCTGGACTTGGCTGCAGGCCATTCATAGTCCACAGCACCGTTACTACAAATGTGAGTGTCCATTAACCTCAGAGAGGCAGAGCATCCATCAAGGTCTGCCTCAAAAGTATTGTCTTTGCAAACACTGAATGTCGGCAGGAAGAAATCTTTCTTTAGAGCCGTACACCTCAGAGGCACTGGGAAGGGGGAGCGGGAGTGGGCCCAGTGGTGGATGTCCCACCCGGCCCTGACACGCGGCAGCATCTTTTCCTGTGGCTGAGAAGTGTAGCGTACTGGCGTCTAGGAAGAGCCCTGGCGTGAATCATGTGTGAACCTCATTGTTCTTCTAGTCAAACAGGTCTGTGTGAACTTGGGTTTGTCACTAACCTCTGCCACAGTGGCTGCTTTCCCATGTTCTATATGCAGACCACCAAGGTTTCCTAATGTGACTTCCTTGCACATGTAGTTGATGATTAACCCAGGGATAGGCGTGGTCCTCCGGGGACTGGCAGTTTCACACACAAGGCCCCAACATCTCTGGATACTGTTTCCTCCAAGGCCATGCTTTAAAAAGTATTATCTATTCTAAACTCCTTGTATTTACCTCTCAGATATCTCCTGCACCTCTTATTGATACTGTAGACTGACAACCCCAGTATGTCAGTACATTCATACTACCAGAGTGAGTCAGCCTTATCACTCTGAACCCTGACCCTGTTGTTTTTGCTGTCATATTCAAACAGGGTGCAACCTACATGTTGGAATAAGGTAAAGTGTGGTTGCTATTAAATCGGCTGCATTGCTTCTAGCATTGGCAACAACCACCTACACTGCAAAGCAAGCCAAGGACGACTTCTTAAAAAGAGTCTAAATGAGACAATAAACGCAATAAAATACGTGTCAATAGTGGTGAAGCGTTTCAGAGATGGAGAGAAAATGTTTCTAAAAGTTTAGCTTTCTGCTAAACGTAGCCAAAGGCTCACGACTGCAGCTAATTTAAGTTTATGAGTATGTTAGCTAGAGCCTCATCACAGTGTGTCATCTCAAAGGGCTTTAAGTTTGCAAAGGAGACAGTATGGTAATGCTTGTAGAATTGCCACTATATAACTGCATCAGGATCCCAATCCTGATCAGGATGATTGAAATGACTAATACTCATACTGTACAGGTTACACTGAATGAAGTGCATGCATATATGCCTGTGCTGGTCTAGTGAGAGGGGCTTAGGACAGAGGGGAGAGTGCTGCAGCAGGAGGACAGTATTTTCAAATTCTGGTTGGTTGTTGCCTTTTCCAGAAAACTGCCTACCCCAGCTTTAAATTATGTTTAAACATATCTGTGATTAAATATTCTAAACTCAACGTTCTAGAGCTTTCAACCATATCTCTCAGCCTTAATTCAGCAAATAGAACTTACTCAGGTGTTGTTGAGACCCAAGAAGAGAAGTATTAAAACCTTTTGTTTTTTTTAACCCTTTTTATTAATATTTTTTGTGATTTAACAATTTTATTCATTTTTTAAATAACATACAGTACATAGAATTTGCTAATTTGCACCACCCACCCAAACAAAAAACAAGAAAAGATGACACAATAACCACAATTTAAAGACCCATACAACAACAAAATAACAAAATAGACAAACTGTAAACCAAATAAACCTATGTATAATGATAACACCATAAACCCATCATACACGTCTCTCCCCAGCACAGAGCTTCTTAGGAGCCCTCCAGAAAGCTTGAGTACCTTCTCCATTTTCCTGTGTAGACATCCAAACCGTTTGTATGACATAAGATGACATTCCCTTAGTATACATATATTAGTATATACTGTATAGGTCCCTCTCACTAGCCGTAGTTGCCAAATTGTTTTGTACCTCAGTGACAGTGGTCTAGTATGTTCTAGTTCCCTTCTTCGTGTTTCTAGGATGACCCTTGCCTGTTTTTTGACTCGGCCCTTGTCTAGTGATTTTTTTTTTACGATTTGCACACTGTTGCTTAGATTGTAACAACAATTCTCGTTGCCCGTTGAGTCTGGCATTTGAGTGCATCCTGTGACAGACCTGACATTAAGAATCACTGCCAAAAAGCAATGTCTTTAATGTTTGTGCCAAATTCCTTTCCAGGACATACATGTTTGCTTATTGTTCATCTTCCAGGTCGGATTTCCCGATAACATAGCTTGTAAAATCAATGTTTTTTTTTGACAGCCAACTCGTAAATATCGGATGTTGAAGCTTCTTTGAAGGTACCACAAAGGAAGAGTTCTTTCTCCAAGCAGCATGAATTATGGTACCCAATTATTTAAAGTAGTCGGTATGTAATTTGTTGATGGGTCGATGGATGGAAGAACATACCAGTGTGTTTGCGAGTTTTTTCTACTTTACTGCAAATCATGTTTGCTTTCCAGATTTTCTGACCATTTTTTAATGCAGAGATGTTTTTTAGATTTCTTTTGTTGTATTTTCCATACTATCCATGGCAGCTACTGGTTTTCATTGATTTTTGTGCAGTATGTCTATTAAAAGATTGTTGACGCTTGCTTGAGTTCTGTAACCAAGTCTGTAATTTTTGTCTTTTTGTTTTCGGAATTCTGCACCACACTCAACTGACCCCAGCAGAGGTCAGGAGGTCGTCACGATTAGAAAACAGCTAAAAAAAAAAAAACTCTTTTTACTCCCCAGCAACAGACAGCAGGCTATCAGCATTCACATCATGTGTTTATGAGTCATTTGTTTTTGTTCATCTCAGCCTCAAAAACGCATAAATAGTTCTGAGCCATAATGACATTAATTAGGTCAAAATAGCAAAGTAGGGTACATACTCTGCTCTGGCCACACTGGTTTAAACTAAATATTAGGCACAAACATGAACTACTGGAAATGACATTAGGATGTTGTGATCTTGTGATTCAAGATTAAGGAGATGTCTGACATTGGAAAATGGTGGAAAGATTGTTAATGGACATTCATTTCACATGACATAAACATCTAGAGCTAAAAAAGTGGATCTTTTAAAGGAGGTCAAGCACTGTTGGACATACAACACATTAAACATACTGGAAACAGTTCTGATGTGTTTTATGGGTTCTATTAGTTTATTTTTGCTGTTTTTAATCTTTTATTGTATTTTGGATTTGATTATTTTATTTGTATCCCATGTAAAGCAGTTTCTTACACTGCTGCATGGTGCTATATAAATATGGTTTACTATTATTAGTATTGCTGAAGTCATAATAATAATAATACATTTTATTTGGAGGCGCCTACCAAGACACCCAAGGTCACCTTACATGAGATAAAAACATGAAAAAACAGCAAGACAGGCAATGACAAAGACAAAACACGACGGGACTATTGACAAATGTGACACTAGTTAAAACAATACGGTTGTGGAAAGGAAATCAGTACATTTCATAAATTATAAGCTACAGTAATAGTCTTATGATAGTATGTCCCTTGTTCTTATATGCTAATAACCCCATAGACAAAACATATGTCCTCTTATACAGAATATCCATTACAAGCGCAAAACATTGCTGAAAATCAGACAAAACCTGAACTTCTCACTAAGGATATTTGTTGTGAGAGTCAAAAATAAAACTGTATAATGCAGCTTGTGGGACATGGCTTCATCCAGTCACTCACTAGGCTTTAATCTCATTAAGGCATCCCCCTCCTACAAACTGCACACTCAGTATGGGATTATGTTTAAGATATGGGATTCACAGCAACGCATTTTATCTATGCGAGATGCTCCTGCATTGCATGATGGTCCAATCGGCTCAGTAGCTATTTACTTTTGTGCCATTGGTAATCTTTCGCTCCCACTTGTTGTTATAAGTGGTGCTTGTTGAAAGGCCATGTTGCTTCGGTTTTCCTTCGACCATTTCACGCGTTTTGTTGTAAAATAACTCTGATTACCGAGTGCTGATATTACTAATGAGCTGCTCTCCTGTTTCACGTTTCCATGTCAGTGGTCACTTTCCACTGAATCAATGCCTGTGTCAACAGCAGATAGAGGTTGGTGTTCATTTACACCACCTGCCTGCTTTACAGACAAATCTCAGCCAGAGAATATTACAAAACAAATGATTAAAATGTGACAGCTGCTGCAGAAATCCTGTAAGTGCGACCTTTTTATTTCAGTAAAGTCGATTTCAGTACCAAAAAAACAACAACAACAGGACATGATTATCTTACACCAAACATGCTACTGCTTTAATGGAGGACGGAAACAGGTAGTGGATTAGCCGTTGTGATAGAGATGGCATTGTGGTGTAATTGCAGCTCACACAAACATGCCAGAAAGAACAATGTCAGATATTTTCAGCCTCTGAGAGCTTATGTGTGAAATACGTAATCTTGATGTTTTTCCATTAGTCTGTCTGCATGTGAGAACATCACAGGATCAAAGGGAGAATCAAGTTCTGTTTTTAAACCGGTTGAATCACACAAGGTTTTTCCGTCCTCGTCTTTCCCCCTCTGCTTCCTAAAATAACTGAGGATTTTCTTAGTGGGATCAAGTCCGACCAGATTCAATCGCTCTTAGTTCTTTCCACAGAAAATTAAGAATGTATTTTTAGGTTGAGTGAGTCTTTGTAAAACTTAACATGTAATCTTGAATTTAATTGGAACAAGTATAACAGCCAAAATAGTTGATGTACAAGTGACAACACAATGTGAAGGGGAAATTTGACAGAAAGCTCTTATTAAGTTAGCAATAATTAGCCTGTGCCTATGTTATCTCCTTACATATACCTACGCTCTCCGTCTCTGCAAGATTGGGAATGACTGAGATTCCTCTTGGCACAGCTACCAGAAGACTTACAACATTCAGACAGGTTGCTCACGTCACATCTACGTTGTCAAGCTCAGTTGGAGGCTGCGCAGTAACGCTCAGCCATCACCGGAAAAGTGCTTCTAAAATCCTTCACTGGTCTCGGTGGAAGTCTACAGTGTTTCTGTCCATTCATGTTACTGTCTATGGTTTCATGTTTACCTGGACCTTTTTCACATCAGTTAAAATACTTAATGCAAAGATAAAAACTTAAAAGTTACATTTCTATTACCTTTAAATCCAAAATACTTTGCTTATATACAAAATGCAAAACCATAAAAGCTAAATTTTCAGAATACCACCACCTTACAGTGTTTAGGTGTTCTGTATTGGAACAACACTAAATCAACTCAACGTGTGTTTGCAGACTTGTCTTGGCAGGCTACTGGTAACATTAGGTATGCAGCATTGCAACATAATTAGTAAAGCCATTAGAAAACCTGTAACCTGTACCAGTTTCTGAGTTCATGGATGTGTATATATATATATATATATATATATATATATATATATATATATTTTTTACAACTTGGATTGCCACCAAATAATTGCTTACTGTATTCTTTATTAATGGCTATCTTGACTTTCATTCATATCTAAACTACAAATTAAACTTATCAGTGAAAACAGTGGTGGGTGAAGGGGTTGGGGTGGTATGTTGGCAGAATATGGCAACCCCTTAAACTCAAACCACTACTACAATCCTACTACAATGGACATTTAATTACCTGCTGTTGCACTAAAACTCTGCATACTTTAGCTAAACTGTTGTATTTTAACCACTTCTACTACCTTGCATGTTTCTAGATACTGTAGGCCTATTTGCAGTATGCATTGCTGTATAATAGTACTATAATATGTGTAATTCCTAGAAATCCTGTTTAATGTCTGAGCAAATAACCTGGTATTTTCTACTGTACATCTTGAGAAGTGATTCTGAGAACACATAAACAATAAAATAGTTGAACACGCCACTTACAGCTTTTTCTGACGTCGCAATCTGAACAAATTTAACTGGAGATCAACATCAACAACTGAGCTAGTGTATCTCCATGACAACTGATCGAACAAACCATCCACTGAGAAAGACAGAGATGTGGTTGAGGGTGTGCAAAAAGCTAATAAGAGGTACTTGAGTTAAGATGTACTGTATTGTGTCCAAGGTCCAGAGTGAACTTATTGTATCTAATTCTAAATCCGATTTCTTTCTCTGCTTTCAGTCATATGTCTTGTTGGCCAGCATGTGATGGTTGTCAGGGGTGGGGCAAGGCCAGCAATGTGCTAGCCAATCACATCTAAAAGTATATTAAACATGTTAATGATCCCCCAAAACAGCCTGTTTAATTTGAATCAAGTTTAACTGAAACTGGAGAAATTCTATTTAATTTAGACTAAAATCCCTTTTAATCTTAAATTGAGCAGCTAAAGTATAATTATAATCATAATAATTAGTATGATTATTATTACTACTACTACACTGTGTTTGTCATTAAATGTTAATAAAAGCAGAACAATTGTATTTTCGGGTTGCAACTAAGATTATTTTCAACATCTATTACTCTGCCAATTATTTTCTTGTTTAATGAATTAATTTAAAATCGTTTGGTCTATTAAAATGTCACAAAGTATAATTGGAAACTGTTTCCAAAGGTAATGACTAAGAAGCTTGCCGTGTCCCAATTCTAATGGTAACCTAACATTCAACTTATTATCACACAAACTAATAAAATTAGCAAATCCTGGCTTCTTGATTTTTGCTTGAAAATTATTAATCAAATAACAACAACAAATACAATTGATTATCAAAATTGCCGATTAGTTTTCAGTCAATGGAATGATTGATTAATTGTTTCAGTTTTGGTTTGTATTTGTAGTAGCCAAATTTTAATTTTAAATTAAATTGCAATAACTCCATAGCAGCTTTCAATTCTTTTACACTACAAAGTACCGGTAGATGTAAATTAATTACTTTTTAACGCGTTACCACCTGAAAGTAGGATCAGTTTGTTGTGTAATCCAATAAACTCCAGTCCGTATTTCCCCTGAAGCCCATCTGGCTCATTGGCAGCGTTTGTTTACTGGCGGAGAGGCTGAGAAGAAGGGGATCCTACAGGACCTGGGAGACTGTACCTCCTACCTCTGTTTGTGGAGGAAAAAAAGAGAAAATAACTCGAAAACTTTATATCGCCTACTTTTCTCTCATTCTGATCCACGCTTAGTTGTGGTGACAGGAGCGTAAACACAATTTGCACCATCTATTTTTTTTGTTCTTTTCCCAAACAAAAAAAAGTACAGCGGAGTGCTGCGGAGCCACGAAGTGTCTGAACACGTCTGTCTGTCAGCCTTTCAGAGAGGTCTGGATGTCTCTCTGAAATCTGCACTGACTGAAGAGGAGTTGTCGCTTTGGAGCTACACGTCTGCTCGGAAAAAACACCTTACTTCACAAGCGAAATAAGTCAACTGATGTTTTGTGCTCGCTGGATGACTTGAGGGGGATTTTTACGAAAGACACGCAAACGTTACGCCACGCATGCCACAACCATCGAGTCAGAAGCACACGGCTCCAAAATTACTCTAAATTAAGTTAACCGTCGCTTTTAAAGAAATGTTCCTGCATGCAACTTGTCCACTGTTATAAAGAATATGCAGTGTAGTTGCGTGGTATGCGGGGGTTTCTTAAACTTAAAATGATTTGAAACGGTTGCTGAAAAGCAGCGCAAACTTAACTTGTGGCCTGGACTAGAGTGGTGGAGCCAGGCGATGCAGCTAACGTAGCTAGTTTAGCTTAGCTTCTTCTCGGCCAACAAGTCTGTTTTTGCTCTTTTTCCCAAGAAACGGAAAAACCTAACTGTGCCAATATAACTAACCATTGTATTTAAATACACAAAACGAGCACTCGTGTCCCGTGGTGGTGTGTGTTAACGGTGTTTTTCCATGAGGTGGCTAACTTTAGCAGCAGCATCGTTAGCTTGTATTTGACTGAACACGTTGGACTCGTGCCTCCGCCCATCTTCCGGGATGTCTTTTATTTATTTTTGTTTACCTGTTGGCCCACGCCGCAAAACAAAACCAATTTCCTGAAGGTATTTCTCCTCCAGTTCGAACTTTCCTCCTCGCCAGGATTATTCTGTATTTGACCCGGAATAGTGCTGGATGGGGTATTATTCCGAGTCAGTTATGTGGCTCCGGACTTTGTGCTTGTGTTTTGTTTTGACCGCTGTCTGCTTTGTGATGAGCTGTCATCGAGCGAGTGGAGAGGGTAAGTAACACTAATATTTCATCATAGTTAATATTAAGCATTTTAACTGTGTGAAATTGTCTGAATATGTGGGTGGCTGGACTGTACAACTGTGAATAATTTTAACTTTTATAGAAAATATAAATGATTATGCATTATGCTAAGACCTATAGACAGACTTGCATTAAGACAAAATTGTCTGTCAAATTTTCCGCAATTTTTTGTCTATTCCATGTAGGGGGATTGACACTGGAATCTAAAAGCATTACCATTATTTAATTGTGCCAAGATACTGGGTAAATTGATTAAATTGATTATCATTTTAATATTTTGATAGAGATCCAGATTAGAACCCACATCATTGTTTCGTTAATTATCATATGGGCTACTACATTAAAATTATAAACTATGTACAATAGTCAATTATGTTGCATTATTAAAATACAATTACATTAAATGGACAAATGCTTAGAACTGCTATAAACATACTACTGGTCGGTGCAGATAACCTGTAACTCCCAGATTTATTTGTTTTGTTAGTGATGGTAATTTGATATAGGAACATAGGCAGCAACAGTGGTGTTGTAGATAGTCACTGCGTTGAAGGGACAAAGGTTAAGGTATTTGGAGTCTGCAGGAACTGTAAACAAAATGTTGTTTCCCCCAAATAAGTAAGTAGTCTGAGAATTTAGAGGAATTAATTGGCTGTTATTGTAAAAGGGAAAGCCTTGGCTTGTTGCTGTGGTCATTGTGGAATGTAACAATAAGCCCTCTTTACAGCTCCTGACAGTCCCTTTATATTCACCAGCCAACAAGCACCGGGTGATAAGAATGAATGGACAACATTTACAATCACCCAGAGACCGTTTCACATTTCTCAAACACCACGACTGCACACACTTAGTTTTTCAAACTGATGGAATCTGTTACTTAAAGGTAACTACAGTTTTTTTCAACCTGGACCCTATTTTCCTATGTTTTGTGTCTAAGTGACTGATGGGAACAACAATCGGTAAAATTAGTCCAGTATTAAGCAAGATAGCTTCAGTTGGCAGCGGCGAAACAAGCTACAATGTAAGTTAATAGGGCAATTGTCCAGCTTGTATTTACCTTCACAAAAGTGCTCGCTTTGCAACTGACAGGCTCAGATTAATATACTATATTAAATACTGATTTTTATAGTTCTCACTCAACAACTTCCTTCAAATCTTGCATTGCATACTACAAAGAATGCATGTCAAAATACACTGCAGTGTTGGTGCACAATTGCAAAATATTATATGCTGTTATAGATGCCTTTTATTAAGATTATCACTCAGTTAATACTACTACATTGCTCTGTCTTAACGCATTCATTATTTTCTTTTCTGTTCTTTGAGAAAACATTTCTTCAAGGTTTGTGCTGTCTTACAATAATCTTGACACAAAGCCATACACAGTAACACACAATCCTCCTTTATACAGTATAGGAAGTTTGTCCACTCCATGTGCACACAGTATGTAGCCCCAGGTACCTTTAAAACTGTTACTACTGCAGTACTTTATGTGGCTGTAGTTGGATTTAAGAGGTACTCGGAAGGAAAAGAAAAGAACAGGCTCTCTCACCTTTCATCAGATTTTAGTGAGGGGTGAATAGAACGATGTCATCAAACCAGTTTGAGCAAGAATTTTAAGACATAAATCAAAAGCAAGTTGTGTAATTGCACTGCAGCCCCTCCCCTCCCGTGCTTCTCCCAGACTTGACAGTGAACCACAGAAGGGAAGAGTGGACCCTGGGCCTCACACTGGCTGATTTCATTAACTGGACTGACCAGTGTCGAAGTCAGGAAACCTTTCAGAGCCTTCTGATTTGGTAACAGTCCAACTCAGCTTGATGGAAAATTCACTTAATAATGGAAGCTTATATTAAGTGGCAGTGTGAATTTATTTAATTTATTTATCATCAGCTGGCAGTTGAAAATGTTAGTGTCAATTTGTCCCTGTAACTGCAAATGTGTCTTGTGTTTTGTTACATATTGCACATTTCATGTTTTCAGCTAGCCCCAGTTAGGGCCTCTTTATATATTCAAGTTACAAAGCTAAGCATGCGTTTTTCGGAAAGATAAATACCCAGTGATCTTTTAAAAACTCAGTAGGTCGTTTAACAATGCTTACTGCTGTTCTGAAGGTATCTCCAATGGCGCTTTTCCATTACATGGTACCTGCTTGACTCACCTCGACTCTACTCGCCTTTTTTGGTTTTCCATTACGAAAAAAAGTCCCTGGTATCTGCTAACAGGTACTTTTTTTTTAGTACCACCTCAGTCGAGGTTCCAAGCGAGCTGAGGCGATACCAAAAGGTGACGTGAAAGCGACAGAGCGGAGTGTCCTGAACAAACCCGGCATTTTTAAATAGTTTAGCCAGCTTTGTTTTTTTTTTTTTCTTTTTTTCTTTTTTTTTTGCTGCCTCCAGCTTCATTTGAAACAAAATGTGTCTTCTGGCTGTGGCAACAACAACACACCTTCGACGTTCTGTGTGTGTGTCGCGTTAGGTCACGGCAGTTTACTGCGGCGTCGCTATGATGACCAGCCACGCTGGTACTAAAATTTACAATGGAAAACGGACGCGCAGTGCGGCGAGTAGAGTAGAGGCGAGTCGAGCAGGTACCATGTAATGGGAAAACGCCACAAGCTCTCTATCCTAACAGTCTGGATGAAAAAGTATTCTTTCTGCTTCACGATAAAAAAGATTTTTATTCTGTTTCTCAAGTTGTGCCACTGTTTCCTAACAAAGATGTTAGCTGGAAATGTTGAAAATGTCTTTATTAGGAGTAACCCCTTGAGATGCACCATCTCGTTTCCGAGGGGGTCCTTAACAATAATTTAATATACAGTACAATCATAATTAGACACAACAGTTAACAACACAGAAACATAAACAAAAAAAATCAGTCAGTCATCAAGTTTGTGACAAAGCAAGAATGAAACTAGATACTACTCATAATATTAGAAGAGGTGTTATGGTGTTGTAGAGGATTAAGGACAGGTACAGTTGGTACTGTAATAGGAAAACAGGGCATTTTTAAAGGAGTGGAGAGATGAAATGGACCGAATATTTACAGGTAGATTATTCCAATCTGAGGGGGCTTTAAACCTAAAGGCTTTCTTAGCTGTTGAGAAACATAGAGCAGGGACAGAAAAAAAAAGTGTCTCAAGTGGTAGGTAGAGGAAAAGGGTACCATAAGCTGTTTAAGATAGCTAGGGTAATTGCAATGTATACATTTGTAAATAAACAGACTGTATGTCTGTGCTCAATTTGTACAACGTAAAACAGAATGTTAATTATAGGCTATCCAGCTACGTCTCTATTCCCTCAGACTTTTTGACTCTTGAATGGTACACCTCTGTCACTTTAAGGTACTTGTTTTTAGCCATTGTTGTCTTATTTATGGTATTTTGTATATTTTGATATGTTTAGGTTATTTTATTTCTAAATTGCAAACCTCTCGCACTTTAAGGTGCATTGTTTTTATCTTCTATATTTATGTTACTTTGTGTTATATAGTATATTCTTGTATGATAGTTTTATAATTAGTATGTTAGGATGAATGTTGTCCTGTTGGTCCGGTTTCACTGTGAGCTCACAAAGAAAAAGTTCCTAAAGTCAACTCAGTTTTCAAAGTTTTATCATCTGTTATTTTTGTCTATATTGACGCTGTATTGTATTATCTTGTATTTCATTCAAACAACGTGTTTATATTTCTCTTGTCTTGTACAAAACAAGCAAGGAGGTATGTCATTTCTGACTATATGAAAAGCAAACCGGTTAAAAATCTTTCTTTTTCTCAGTATTTTTTTTTAATACAGATGGTGATTCTTAGAGGATTCGGGAAATAACTTCCCAAAGTGTTGTTTAAAGACCTTCTGGGTTTTTCTAGTCTGGATCAATGAAAGAACATTTCCAGGATAATTGCCTGACATCCGCCGTCCCTCACCTTCGTCTCTCTGCGTGTTGCCGTTACCAAAATCCCTTGGCCACGGGAAACGACAAAATACTTCCAGCTAGCAAGCTAGATGCTGAATATGACAAGTTTTGAATTTTTTTTTGGATTGTACAACTATGCAGGACTGCTTGGTTCTTTCGGGGAATGATGGTAAAGATTTACAAGGAATATGTTTACAGCGTTTACTATTTAACTGGGAGGACCGATTAGTGGGGATTGCTGTGGACAAAGTACATACGACAATACACTGGTAAGAGCAATTTAGGTTTAACCATGTATCCAGCTAATTAAAATAGCTCACGTTACTGTATTGTGTGAACAGCTAATATTGTATGTGGCGTTTTCTTTTGCGTGGTGCAAATGTTTCACCAAAACAAGTACCTTACCGAGACTGTTTTGCATAGCCACCGTCGCTGCGTCGACAGCTTGGCGCCGCCCAAGACAATTGTGATTGGTTTATAGAAATGCAAACAACCCAGAGCGTTTTTTTCCTTTTTTTTTGTGATCTAAATTTTCCATATGCAAATAAACAGGCTAAAATGCAACATATTTGTTAAGATGACAATATACAGAAAAGTACACTATACATACTAAGGAACGCAAAGTATCACAAATACAAACATGTAACAAAAAAAGGAGAGGAAAAAAAAAGGAACAAGAAATAAAAAAAGTAGAGGACAGCTTGGAAGACTGTTATTGGTTACAATCACTCAGCCAATACAAACAACAAAACTCTGCATCCCTAGCATGTATACAACCACAAGGTATAGATACACAGACACACAGACACACACACGCACACTGGGGAAAACCGAGAGCTTCTGAGAGTTTATTTAAAGGTACAATATGTAACATTTCTGCATTTTAAACGTCCAAAAAGGACTATACCTATGTTATATATTTTGTTGAGATGTGTACTTACACTATCCCAAATGTTTCCAACAAGTTTCAAACGCAGAAAAATCTCTTAATTTTATTCTTTTTGGTTTCGTTAAGTCGCTTGTCAGTGGCGTCATATAACCTTTGACCCCTCTAGTTACTCTAACTTCCATCAAACACGGGAACCCAGATGATACGTTTGAGAGTAATTGTAAATCATACAATGTCACAGAAAGTTATACTCAGTAACAGTAATACAGCCTTTTTCTGCCACATGGCATCATTTTGTCATTGATTACCTACGATTTTGCAACACAGTAATTCAGCAGAGACCTTATTGAAATTGATTGATTTCAATATTGATCGATCCAGCTTAACATTAGGCTACTACAAGGTGCTGCTTGACAAGTAGCTAATGCTAATTCTTGGTGTATAACGTTAGCTAATGCTAATGTTTCGTGGGTAACGTTATAAGATTACGACATCATTCACCACGCTCAGTTATTTATTGTTTAGACCACGGTTAACAGCACTGGGCAAACCCACGAATTCATCAGTAGCGTTAACGTTAGCTGTATAGATAGACGACTAATCTAATGCTAATTTAGCCAGCTAGCACACCCCGGTCTGTCTGCCTGCCTCACTCTCCCGGCGCTACAAGCCCCGTGCCAGCTACCAGCCAGCCACTTTCATTACAGCAATCCAAACCCGGCCAGTACTTGACTCCAGCGCCCGCTGCTAAGAACGCTAACGGCAGTTTAATGAACCGTTGGGAAACGGACCATATCAGACCCAGTCACCCGAGTCAGAACAACGGCCGTCTGTAACGTTACCTCTCTGTTAGCGTTACCGGTGTACGTGTCAAAAATCTCCTCCCTGCCAAATTTCTCCCCCCTTCGTGTTTAGTTTATAGTTAGCTAAATTTACCCCGACAAAAGGGGGGTTAGGCACCAAAACGACTAGTTAACATAAAAAAAAGTGAAGGGGAGACAATTCCGGGCAGCTGGGAGATCTGCTGCTGCTGCTGCACAACATCGGCCATTGGACTGTTCGGACATCCTCGCCGTCCCGGAGTTTCCACCAGCCATCCCCACCCGTCTCTCAGCGTCGTTGAGTAATGTTACAACAAACCCCTTTCGCCCCGGTAACATTGACATGTGAAATATATTGTGATAGTGTGGTTTAAGCTGCAGGCTAATGTAAAGTCCGTGATAAGCATCCATTGTTTTGATTGAGAGACCCCTAGCTGCAGAAAGTTACATATTGTACGTTTTAATAAGCAAAATTAAGGGAATGGAGTTTTTTGCGTTTTTCACAAGTGTGGTGTAGCCAGACCTTACTCCACACAGCGCAGTGGAGATAGGTCTGGCAATGCAAAAATAGGGTTTTTCAAACATCACCGGTTATTACATTTAAAAAAAAAACAAAAAACTGATAGTTAACCCCACGAATGTTATGGCAATTCATAAGAAGCACAAACAGCAGTTTGGTTAGAGAAGAGACACACCAGCCCGATAATCGGCCGTCGGACCGTTTTGCGAGGTCGGTGACTCGAGTCTGTTCGGTGTGTCCCGTGCCGTCGGCCGTCGAGGAGCCGTCGGCCTTCATTTGGGCCGACCCGACAAGTTCAGTCGGAGACAGGGCAGTCGGGACTCGCCCGGAAATGGGGAGCGGATGAGCCTCTCAAAATCTGACGAAAATCTTTTAAACTGACCTTTGTTGATCTGAAATGAAGACAGATTCAGAAACTGCGTGGCCTATTTCTCGCTTAAAATGTTTTCAGAAACACGTTTCGGTGAACTATTTTAGTACAATATGAGATCGTATTCGGAACAAGCCGCCATGACAGTCTGGCACGTGACGCGTTCGTCCAATCAGCTGCCGGTTTTCATTTTCTTGGAAATAATCAGACTGTTAATGGAAACAATACAGAGCAGCGGCGCCTGCTGCTATGGAGACGTATTACGCGCAGAGCGTATGCTCAAGTCGGCGTCGCCTCAGTGTGTTCTGAAGCATGTTTTGGACCTCGGGGACCCGACTGATCAGTCCGACTGCCTTTTGTGCCGACGGTCGACCCGTCTGGTTGGTGTGTCAAGGCCTTTAGGTGATCAGGTTGTTAGGCTACAGTGTATTGTTGTACCTTTTATAAAACATCACTTTATGAAGAGTGTCAAACAGCAGGAGCTTACAATGAAGCCACCGGCAGCCTGTTGTTGAGTACCACTCTGGTTATAGCAGGTCTCATAGGCGGGCAGCAATCCAGTGACCTGGTACTCTTGATTTACGCCTCCCGTCAAGGAGCGCAATTGTAAGGTGATGAAACTGTCACCCCTACCACCTCCTGTCCAAAAACACTACAAACAAACTGCCACTGCTGTCTGAAGAACCTAAGTCATTAGTACGTTTGACATATATACAATAGAAGGATCTTTACACTTGTCACCCTCAACAATGTCTGTCTAATCCTGGTTGACAAGTTCACGTTTGGAAATTATATAGAACTACTGCTTTAAAATGGAGTAAAATGGCACACCTGCACTCTTTAACTCCGACCACACAGGCGTCTGACAAGGAAGCTTTGTTGTGTCACATCTTTACCCTTGACAGCGTGCCCCTGTTAAAGGAAATGTGCTTGTTATTGTGCTCTCACACTTTAGAGGTAAAAATTACCGCACTGCCAACATTGTCAAAGAGAATAATGTGCACGCGAGGGCAGCTGGTGGGCAACTGAATCACCAAATGATCTGTGGTTCGGAGCCATCCATACAGGATCCACTTCAAACAACCCCAATTTTGTTTGAAGTTTTATAGGTTCTCTCTTTTACCCAATTTTATTCTATTTAAAGACCAGGGCCTGCACTACTTTGGTTTAATTGTATTCTCTGGACTGTTGTACTGTATTTTATTGTCAATGTGCTGCACTTGCTATGTCACCCCTACCTTACAGCTGGCACAATAACCTGCTCTGCCACCGGCCTGGCTCGCATGCCATTTATAGGAGAGCTTATACTTTTGAGAAATTTTCCAAGAAGGTTGTATCTCTTAGAGATGTAATAATGTCACTGTTTTAACTCCTAAGATATCTAATCCTGTACAGTTGAAGAGATGACAACCTTCTCTTAATTAACTGTAATTGCAGCCAAGAGCATATGCTGACTTAGCTGAGTTTTGTGTTAAATGTCATAATTAAATTAAGAAGAGAAAATTAAATATTTAAAGGTATTTATAGTGGATCTTAAAACTGACGAGTGATTAGGTTTTACAACCCTTCTGAAAGTGGATTACATCACATGTCCGTTTGGAAACAGTGAACATGTATCTCGGTGACCTCGGCATTTTGTGGATCTGTAGTTAGTTTTTGTCTGGGTTGGAAAAGAGAACAGCGAAACCTTGAAAAGGGAAGTGTTGCAATCACTTGAGTGTTTGTGTTCCTGCATGCACATTGAGGCCTCAGTTCTCTCTGAGGCCCAGCGATAATAAACGGCATCAGTCTAACAACCTGTACTCACCACCCCTCCCCAAAATAAATCTCCATCCACCTCCTTCACAAGATCAGAAGCTTCAGTGCCTGTTGATGCCTGCAGCTGTAGTGAAAGGGTTATGGGTTAGTACATTGTAGAAATATTGAAGCTCAGACTGTGTACGGCTGACACCCTTTATAGCTCAGTACATGTTGATATAAATTTAGGGCCATCTTGTGACCTAGACGCAATTTACATCAGGCATTCACAATGGTACCTATCTTGATTTACTACAAGGACAACATGTCATCATTGGCATTGTATTCATACAGGGTATCTGATCTTGGTTGCAACTTGTCTGCATTATTGTACAGAATTGTGACATGGAAATTGCAAAAGTAGGGTCACAGAAGTCAGGTGTCAGATGTGAAGAAATTGCCATTTTCTTGAGGTCGGATTTGTTTTCTCAAATGTGTTCAAGCTCTATAGATTTCCTTTTTGTCTGTCTGACTTTTACTGTGGTCTGATTACATTGTGAACTGGACCCCCTCCAGGTGTCACCCAGTGAATCTGAACACATGTGATAGCAGTGCACGTTGCATGCGCTCATAATTTGCAATAATGAAAGTGGCAAATCTTCTCATTTTAGAAGCTAAAACTAGAGAATGTGTGCTGTGTGCAGTTTTTGTTACTTTAGCTTTAAAAATGACTGAATTGACAAACCCGTTATCAAATAGTTGACAATTATTGTTCTGTCCACGGCACGTCGTTTAATTGACTTATCGTTTCAGCTCTATTAAGACGCACAGATTGTATTTTATTGACATGAAAATGGGCCCCTTTAACTTGATGAGCAACAAATCACCTGAAGAGACTAAAACC
Source organism: Zingel zingel (assembly GCA_023566125.1). Lineage (NCBI taxonomy): Eukaryota > Metazoa > Chordata > Actinopteri > Perciformes > Percidae > Zingel > Zingel zingel. The sequence continues at coordinate 16,005,674 of CM042324.1, forward strand.
AACAACTTCTTTTGGCTATGCAGGGTTTTTCCTGGCTCAGAATGGGCCTTTGGCAGGGACTACTTATGGCAGTAAGCATGATCGGTACTTATGGCAGTAAGCATGATCGGTCCGCATACAGTAAAGGCAATGAGTCTGTGTTACCATATTTGACAGAAATATGTGCATTTACCCACTATTTCTGACAATTTGATCAACTGTGTATTATGCTTGAGTAACTAAAACCCCAATTAACAAAACTGGTTAAACAAATAATATTGATATTTAGATAAATCGCCCAGAGAGTCTGGTTCAGCCCGACTCTGGAGATAAAACTGAGATAAGCGCCCATATTCAAGTTTAGTTCTGCTTGTTCAACGGTTGTTTGGTAAATTGGTCTTAAACACATTTAGAGAGGTTTTTAATTGCTTTTTTATTATTATCAATTCTTATAATTTTGATGCTGGTGATATTTCTTTAGAGCTGGCAAAAACCTCTTTGCGGGGGGCGCAAAAAATTCCTCTATGTAGGAAAAACCCTGCTAATTACTGTATTACTGCAATAAAACAGTATTGGTTGTCTATTCTTATTTTGTTTCAAATTCAATTTGATGCTGCTTAAATGGGTTTTGGCTAAATAATTCCAACTCATGGTCCACTTAGTACGTTTTTCTAGAGCTTTTTTACTACATCACATGGTCTTTAGCAGCGGATTATGTGTGCTGGGATCGAGATAGATCCGTTGACATGGTAACTCAGTAGCTGTTAAGATCCACCCATAGCACATAGGACTTCAATATGTGTTGGCTTAAAGTTAACTATTACTGCTGATAAAGACTGACATACCCGGAAGTTCCTGATAAAGCTATTAAGTGGTAGGGCTGTAGTGACTTAGAATTTAGTCAGTTGAATTGGATTTGGCTGTTTTAATATGAATATTTGACTATTTGTTCCTTTTGTTTCATAGTATCAAGCAACGCTTTATTGAACTGCCAGATTTTTGAAAGGGGTTTGGCTGGTAATTCAGGGTGACAAGATGTTCCTTTCTATTATTATTATTATTATTATTATTAATAAAGGAGAACTCCGGGCAATTTTTACGTTAATCCTGATCGCTATAAGTATGTTAGTACTGTCGATAGCAAAAAAACAAGCCAAATCGGTGCTAGCATCATGGAGCTGCTGCAGCTAATGCCGAGAGCTCACACTTAGCTAAAACGGCAGTTTTGAGGGCATATCATAAAGAGTGCCTTTGTGCCTCTTAACAGACACAAAATGCAACTAAAATGTCTGTGCAACATGAACAGGGCCCTTACATGAAAACAAGATGCGTTTTCAACTCAGACATTGTTTAAATTCACCTGTTAGCTGCTAGCTGCCGTCTGATGAGTGAGTGTGTTCAGCCAGGCTTCGGTAATAATCATCAAGCAGCAGTTCTGTGTGTATTTGTAGCATATATATCCATTTTGTGTGCAATCCATCTGGCGTTGGTGAATAGTAGTCTCTGCAGTGGCGAACTGTGTGTTAGTTGCCTTAGCCAGGCTAGCAGGTCCGACCGGCATATCCTTCTACTTCCTTCCCGCCTGCCGCGGCCGACAACAATCCACGGGCGCCCGCTGGTCTGGTGGATGTCCTCCAGAGGACAGTTCATGCTTTCGTGGCGAAATTTTTGCGGCGAAAAAAGTTTGAAGAGTGGAGGTGTTCACAAGGGAAGAAGCTTGGAGTAACGGTACTGGAGCTAGAGCCAGCCTTCAGTAATGCTAGTACTGTACAAGAAACAGGCATCATTTGGCCCGTTTCCATGTAGTTACATAGTCACGGATATGATCATAACCACTACAGTGCTCAGTTACCTATTTTTGAGGGGGAAATAAACTTTTTTTCGCCGCGAAAGCATGAACTGTCCTCTGGAGGACATCCACCAGACCAGCGGGCGCCCGTGGATTGTTGTCGGCCGCGGCAGGCGGGGAGGAGGTAGAAGGATATGCCGGTCAAACCTGCTAGCCTGGCTAAGGCAACTAACACACAGTTCGCCACTGCAGAGACTACTATTCACCAACGCCAGATGGATCGCACACAAAATGGATATATATGCTACAAATACACACAGAACTGCTGCTTGATGATTATTACCGAAGCCTGGCTGAACACACTCACTCATCAGACGGCAGCTAGCAGCTAACGGGGTAGGTGAATTTAAACAATGTCTGAGTTGAAAACGTATCTTGTTTTCATGTAAGGGCCCTGTTCATGTTGCACAGACATTTTAGTTGCATTTTGTGTCTGTTAAGAGGAACAAATGCTCTCTTTATGATATGCCCCCAAAACTGCCGTTTTAGCTAAGTGGGAGCTCTCGGCATTAGCTGCAGCAGCTCCATGATGCTAGCACCGATTCGGCTCATTTTTTTTTCCTATCGACAGTATTTCTCTGTCTTACCCCTACCCCTAAGTTTACCCCTAGCCCTTGGCACTCGAAAACGAGTGGTAAGGGGTAGGGGTGAAAACATACTCCTATGAAATGAGATGCCACTTAGTTACATCATCATACATACTTAAGTCTGTTTGCAATAAATATTTGTATACACACTGCATGGTGTGTTGTATATCTGTTTCAGTTATCACTGTTTTGAATGTCATTGATGTTCAGAAACACTTTCTTTAACATAAAGCTGTCTTTATTGCCCAATAAAGAAAACATTATTACAACTATTACAACTATTAGAACCATAACTTACATGTCACACACATAAAAAAGGCACTCAAATGTATAAAACTAAAAAAAGACACACAAGACCACAAACAAACAAAAAACTACAGCTATTCTGAAATTCCAGACCCCAGTCTGATGCCTGTTGGCCAGTAACCTTTCCCTCCATACCCCATTTATTTCATTAGTGTCCTGTATCATAACCAACAACAATGTACAGGTGCATGAACAGGAATGAATTGCACGTTTACAATAATACAGTACCAATACAATAATGAATGGGTACAACATGAACGCAGAAACTTCTGCTCGTTTTCAGCCAAGAAAGTGGATCAACTGCTGGGTTTCCTCCGGCGTCCCTGGGTGATACAGGACGGTATATGTAAAGCACGTATCGATGTCTCCAAAGCAAGTAGTGTTATACACTGATATCAAACGAAATTCGCTGCTAATGGAGTTTAGTTAAAACTGTAGACATGCATGGAGTCCATTCAAGGCAGGGAAATGCGGGACTGTTGTGCAAATAAGCAATGTAGCTAACGTTAACTTTAGCGTTAGCAAAGCAAGCTAGCGATTTTTAAAAACGTTTCGATTACAAATATGTTTGCAAATATATATGTACAGGACTGTGTAGAGCACAAAACAAGACCGTCGTAATTTTTAAATAAATTATTTAAGCTGAAAATACTTACATTTATGGGTCTCTCTGGTGAACCTGGCAGCCATTTTCCTTGTTGCGCAATGAATCTGGTTACCCCTTGCCTTTTCAAGTATGCTTGCGTCCTTGCTTGGCGTTAAGGGGTATATAGCCCTTCCCCTTAGCCCTACCCCTCGACCAAAATGAGTATTGGGACAGCACTCTAACGTGAGCGTGCAAAACTAAGGGGTAGGGGGAAGGGGTAAGACAGAGAAATGAGACGCAGCCTAAAAAAGTTAATCTGTCTCAGAAGTGCAGGCTGTGAGAGACTTTGGTCAATAAAAATCTCCCTCTCTAAAGGCTAATTGTCGATTCAGGGCACCATGGCTGTGTTTTCAGTCTTGTTTGGCTCAGATTAGGTGATGTATGGAGAGCTGGATCTGGCCTAGTCACCATAGCAACCTTTGTGATGTCTCCCAGTTTGTTCCCTTTCTCAACAGTACAGGGAGTATTTCAATTCTGGGATGCACTTGGTTTGTTTTGCTTGAGTTGTGTCATGTCGTCACAAACCGATATTCAGTGCTGTACGCCAGAGCAACAAAAACAGTGTTTTGTTTCTAAACTAAGTGTTCACACATTGAGAAATCAACTCGGCCAGTTCTTTCTCTGCTGCCCTTCTAAAATTCCTCACATACACACCAGGCCTGCCATGTTCCAGTTTCCGATGTGAGCCACTATCGGTACGGCAGAAGTGTATTAGATTCTCTATTGGGAATGTGGTTCTAAAAATACTGGCCTGGCTGAAAGTGTACACTGATAGGAGCCTGGACTCGTCGCCCTGTGATGATTTGCCTTCTCCACAGGGTTACTCAGTACTCTGCTGGTTGACTTTACTGTGTCTACAGAACCACTGTCCCCTTTTATTTTACAGTGCTAGTGTCTTTGTCTATTAACTTGTTTTGTTTGAGTGTGTTGGGTCTTTTATGAGAAAGATGGGGACTCTTTGTTGTTGTAAATGTGTTTCTTGATGGATCTACAGTAGGCTACGTTTGCTGCAGACTCTTCTGGCAGTTACCGTCAGTTTGATCGGAAATGTTTCATTTGGAGGTGGATGTGTTGAAATTACAGGTTTGTGGCATGCCATTCATGCTTACAATTCGGCTGTACTCCAAGACCACAAAGAGAGCTGCAGAGCTAAATGTAGTTTAAAAAGAGAAATGTACTTTTTAATGAGCCAAGGTGCTTTAAATAGCTTGCAGTTTAAACCCATGTTAGGACATTTTGTGTGTATTTTAAACAAGCCTTAAAGTTGTAGGCTGAACTTTAGATAACTGCTGCGGAGTGAGCAAGCTGGTCATGGAGTGAAGTGTGTGGGTGTGTGGTACTGTTATGCAACAGAAGGTGTAAAATGAGCTGCTGCCATAAAGAGGTGCACACCTAGCTGTTGTACCTCTTGCCCACATGGCTGACCAGTTGGCCTAATGCTCCCAGCATAGTGGTAGGTCTGTTGGTAAACAAATACAATCCACTTACTAGGCAGCACACCTCCAGCTGCAGCCATGACTTGTGAACTGTAAAATTAGTCCTGGAGTGTCCCACATTGCACCTGCAAAGGAAAACATATTTATGACCATTATTACTTGTGTTATGTCACACAAGTATTATGCTTAAGAGTTTGGCTGATTTCCAGACGGAGAGTTAAAGATATCCTCATTAATGTCAGCTCTCTTCATATAGAACCCCCTAGTTCTAGTGTAATAGTGTTTTAATGTATTTTGCAGGTGGTTTCAAGATCACTGTACTGCATTACCTGAAGTTGTGGTACATTTGACATTCATCTGGAATTTAAACAATGAGCTGATTTATCAATTAGTTGATAGAAAAAACTATTCATTAAGTATTTTGATAATAGATTAAGTAATTCAAGTAAAATGGCAAAAAATGTGTTGCTTCCCAGATGTGGGGATTTCATTGTTAAATGGGATATTATGTAGCTTTGTTCACTGTTGTCTGATATGTAATACAAATTATATATTAAAAAAATAATTGACGGATTAATAATAGTTATTAGCAGTCCTACAATAATCTCTTGTATCATTGTGATACAGTGGAATTTAAAATGATTGAGACAGTAAAAATGCAACTTATCTGCGCAATAGCATAGTTATGTAATTTCTCATCAAACAGGATCATGTGTCTGGGTGACAACTGACAAAGCCACAAATCTACTACTGGTGCAATATGCGACTGTGCTTCAATTCCCCTCCCAGACAAATATTTTTAATGCATTAGCTAGTGTTTTTTTATGGTCCCGAGTTACAGAAGCAACTCCACAAATCAACTCGGCATAACCAAGGATGAGCACAGCCTCACTCTGATGACAGCACTCAATATTGGACAGTGGCTCAGAGCCAGATATGTGGTTGCTAAACAAAATGGCAGTGAAGATGGTCTGGTCTTCATCAAAGCCAGAGACATAACCACATATTTTTCACTAAAATATCCTAACCTCTAATTACCAAGAAATCTATTTTTCTCCTCCTAGAGACTGTCTGACTTCTTAAACCCTGTTTTTTTCCAGTTTACAGAGCAGACATCTTGCCTAATGCATCAGTCATGTTCAGCAGTTGAAACAGCAGAGAAAAAGATAAATTGTCTCTGGGAAGTCTTTTTATTGTTCATGTCTGAGAGTTACCCATAAGACTTAATTGTACATCTCAGACGTTCCACACAATATTGTTTTTAGCCTTGTGTTTACTTGTTATGCGAGTCATACATGAACATATCTAGTTTCTAAAGAAAATTTATCCTTCCTTTTTATGTCTTTTCAGTTTGTCCAAGCAAGGACATCCGCAACAATGTGACCAACCTACATACGCTAGAGAACTGCACCGTGATCGAAGGCCACCTGAAGATCTTACTCATGTTCAGGACCAAGCCCGAGGATTTCCGAGGCCTCAGTTTTCCCAAACTGACAGTGGTCACTGACTACCTGTTACTCTTCAGAGTTTATGGCCTGGAGACCCTCAGTGATCTCTTCCCCAACCTAACTGTCATCAGAGGCAATAACCTGTTCTTCAACTACGCCCTTGTAATGTTTGAGATGCTCCAGCTGCGAGAGATCGGCCTCCATAGCTTGATGAACATCACCCGAGGAGCCGTGAGAATTGAGAAGAACCCAGATCTCTGCTATCTCTCCACTCTGGACTGGTCCAAGATCCTGGACACAGGGGAGGACAACTACATCATGGCTAACAAGAACGACAGAGAGTGTGGAGACGTCTGCCCCGGGGCGGCCAGTGGAAAGACCACCTGCCAGACCACCACCATCAACGGACACTTCAGTGAACGCTGCTGGACTCAGAACCACTGTCAAAGAAGTAAGCAGTCTTTGTTATAACTTTCATGTAATATATTTGATCTCTGGGGTTCTTTATGATAGAACTGGAGTCATGCAATCTGCAAACAAACACATACTACATAGCTCTGATCCATGACCATCGTACTAGATGTCACGGTCCTGGATGGCCGTCAAAAGGCACCCAAACTTAGACATTCATAAAATTTGGTATGGAAAGAAAGGTAAAACTGAATGGAAAGCGTTAATCTTAGCAACCTATGCTATAGAAAGGAGACTACCGTTTAATCAGGGAATCAATGGTGTTATTGCAGTCTAGTTTTATCTGATTGTAAATTCAATATCTTTGAAATGCTGGTGGGACAAAACAAGCAATTTGCAATATGGAGACTTCACCTCGGCTTAGAGAATTCTCTGATGTTTTGTTGAATGTTGACTAAATGGTTTAATGATTAATCGGGAATGAAAATAATTGTTAGTTGCAGCTGTAACATTACCAATTAATATTATAAAACCCTTGAAACTCACCACATTAAAGGAAACTTTTCTGTTAAATAATGTCATAATCTTAACATCAAGGTCCACTCACTAGTTTTTTTCCAGAGCTTTTAACCACATCTCATGGTCTTAATCAACAGATGGAGCTTCCTCCGTTTTGTCACATTTTGGTCTCTACATTAAATGTTGTACTTGAGGTTGTAATGCTAACAAGCCATTGCATCTAAAACATTTGCTTTTAAACATTTGTTTTAGATGAGAAACAGTTTCAAACACTTAGGATTACATTAATTTTCTATAATTCCCTTCTATAACATTATTGTTGTATACATTTTTGCCAGTGACCGATAGCAGCTCATGCAGCTTGTGTAGTTCCTCTCAGCTACTTTCAGTCAACACATCATTATCTTCACACCCCCATTTACTTTTTCCACACGTTCAACCAGTCCAAGATTTACAGAATTTAACTCTCCATTTGGACCAAATAATAGGACATGAGGGTCAGTGAAAAAAATGGTTCTTTACTCGCATCAGGATGAATAAAGAATTGCAGCCTAAAAGTTGTTTTGCCAAAAGTTAGTTTTGTCCCTTTTTAGTGTTGAAATGTCAGCGCTGTGTCATGTGCTCAAGTTAAGTAGGCCAAGTTCTGTGTCAATGTAGCTTGAACTGTACTCTATGGTGATGCAACACCTCGCCAGTTAGTCTTTGAATGTTTACTCTCAATAGAGAATACTAGTGTTGTCATTGCTCATGATGTGTGGAGGAGGTAAAGAAGATTATTAGACATCATGGCACATTAATCATTGTCCCCTGTAAGCACAGCTTCTGCAACATCGGCCATTCCCTCTGTGTTCTGGCTTTTACTGTAAAATGCCCACCCATTTCACACTGCCAAAGAGTTCAAGTTGCTGCTTTTTCAGACTCTTAGTTATGTTTGTTTCGTGTGGCGGCTACAAGCAGTTTCTGTTTAGCTGACCATTTTTATGCTCTTCAGCTCCCATGCCATCTTTTTTGATATAGTTTTTTTCACTGATGACTTTGTGCTTGAGGTGATTGCTAATAGTCATCACAAATCCTTAAAGACATTTGCAGAACAGGCCCAGAAGACCTATTGCCAAATTGTGGTGAATGTTAAGGCGGAATAGCAAATATGATTTCCTCATTGTGTGCCCTTCTCTGACGATGAAGCAAGACTAGGGCTGAAACAATTCCTCGAATAACTCAAAAAATTTGATTTACAAAAAATCCTCGATGCAAAATGATTTGCCTCGAAGCTTCGTTAAATCAATGTTACCAACGTTGTATTGCTGACGGACGGTGTTTCCACACGGATCATTATTATTGTCGCACAACAGACGCTGCTCATTCTGCTGGCGACACATGCCAGAGCGTAAATAGTGAGGGGCTAAGAGAAGAGACAGGCTGGCGAAAACAACAGTGTCCAAAGTTTGGAATCAGTTCAAACGTAATTAAAACGAAAACTCTGGACAGTGTGTCTACTGAAAAATCAAACTAGCTTACCACAATAATAGCACGACGTCAGTGCTTCAGCATCTCAACAGAAAACATTTCTCATCCATTCCACAAAGCGGACCCGACAAAAGGAAATCGCGGAGTTGTATGGACGATGAAACTACACCGAACACAACAATTAGCAAAAACAAAGACAAGAAAATACGTAGCAGTGACCACAATTTGATCTAAAGAGCCGACTTGTTGACTCTCCCTTCGGAGAAACCATTTTCTCTCACTCTCTCTCGTCACGGAGAAACAGCTGATCAACGATCTACTAGCATAAGTGTAACAGAGCTGTGTAGCATTGTAATCAAATATATAAATTAAAATAGATTGAGTGTAATTAATATTTACATATACATATATTTACATATAGGCATATATACAGATCAGTCTCAGGATGAAACTTGTAGTTCTGAAAGTTAAGTTGCACAACTTAAGGTCATGTTTATGTATGTTTAATGTATGCCTTAGTGTGAGGTTGATGTCATTTCATGAAATGTTTTCTTTAAAAATTTTACAATGTAATATGGCACTTAAATGCACTTCATATGTTTAGTTTTTTGAAAGATGATATTGTAAGCAATGTAGGCAACAAAAATGTAGCTTTTTCAGAAAATTCAGAAAATAACCACACTATTGTTTATTATTGCTCTTCAATAAAACAAAAGTATTTCTTATCCAATTACTCAATTAATCGATGGAATAATCGGTAGAATACTCAATTACTAAAATAATCGATAGCTGCAGCCCTAATCAAGACCATACTTTGACTGGCAACCTCTGATCTCAAGTCCTGGGCCTGCATTCAGCATGGGCAGGGCCTGTGGTCTTGTGGTCTGGAACCTGTGGTTTTTTGCCTACTTTCACTAAAGCATGAAAAGATCTGTTAAGCCCTAGCTAGAACCACAGGACAGAGTGCAAGGCAATGTCCTATTCAAATGTACCCTGTTACTGCTTTTTATAGACTACTACTTTACGACCTACTCTAGTTCTTAAAGTAAACTACTTTTCACAAATGTGCTGCATTCTTTTATATCTATCGTCTTCTGGTCTCAGGTTTTCTGTTGCTGTGACTCAATGATATTTTTTCACACAATAACATGCATTATTTTTTTATTTATTTTTTTTTTTTTTAGATCAATTCTTTTTATTGTTTTTATATTTTCCAACAGACAAATACAATTGAACAAGAACAAAAACCCTCTCCCACCCTCTGCAGTCTCGAGGAAAACAAAATCAACAAAAAAAATCACACTTTGCCTAGTCACTCTCCAATAACATTCATTTTTAAACAAATTAGATGCTGGATCTGACGCCAAAGGTAGCATTTTAGAGATGACAGTAAAATTACTTGTAACCTTTTTTATTCACAATAGATTTCACATAGAGGATTGTGACTGCCACACAATTCGTTGCTTATTAATTGTTTTTCAGCTCTCTCAATATAAAAGAACATGTTGTAATGCAAAGTGTATGCGGTGATTAAGTGCCAGAGGTGACTGCAGGTAACGCACACTTTATGTAGTCTGTACACCAAGAGAAAATAAGGCTGCAGAACCATAAGGCTTGGCTTAGCTCCCATGTTTGGAGGCACAACCCATTTCCCTTCCCTGCTTCTATAACAGGGGTCATTTGAGCTTCTCTCCTAATTTACACCAAATTGTGTGCATCTGTTAAGCAAAGTGGCAAAGCAAGTTTGCAGGAGGTGCTCCTTACCAAAGCTGATTTAGATTTGGACACACACACACACACACACACACACACACACACACACACACACACACACACACACACACACACACACACACACACACACACACAGTGCGTCTCACTATCTTTGTGGGTACCCGTCATTGACATAATGCATTCCCTAGCCCCTTACCCTAACCTTAACCATCAAAACTAAATGCCTAACCTTAACCCTTACCCTCACCATAACCTAATTCTAAAACCAAGTCTTAACCCTCAAACAGCCCTTTAACCTTGTGGGATCCAGCATTTTGGACACACACACACACACACGCACACGTGCATTGTAGAGATTGTTTCTGTTGTTTTGTCATGTCACAAATTACTCATTGGACAGTATATCATATTCAGATATGGTATGCACAGTTTTGACTCCTTAAATCGCTAGTAAACACTATGGGCAGTACTCAACTGGTTGGAAAAGTTAATGTTATATTTAGATTTTAGTCAATAGCCCATGTCCAGGAGGGTTTTTGCAGACATCCACATGCAGCCCAAAATTTATGAACGTGTGGACTTTATGCGTACACTGTACATGCCAACTGCACGTGTGAGCATTTCCACGTATGCAAACACCTTATGTAGTATAAACAGAATCATGTTCGCTACATTGTCTATCCTGTTATTTGTGTCTGTATTTGTTTTGAAGTATATTGGAACCTTTTCAATGTTAATCCATAAAATATCAAGGACTATTTTGACTTACTGGCAATAATCAATAGTTGTAAAACCACTAATTTGGTGTCTAGTTTTTATTATCTCAAGTCTGTTATAAACACAGGTTTAATACATATGCTGCAAAACAAAGCAGCCCCTCATTTCCTTTTAAAAATTGAGTTGAAATGATGAGCTGGAGTGAAGGGAAATATTACTGTTGAGTCTATTTACTTGTAAAGAAGTACTATTTCTTGCCAACAACAATTTGAAGTTAATGGGCATTTGATTATGGTTTTGTAATGGCTGTTATGTGGCGCAGCTTGTTTGACGGATAGGACGTCAGCTGAGGCTGAACTTTGAAAGGGGCTGGCAGCTGAAAATATTGGCTGTGACTCAATAAGAAATCAGGGGCTTCCCGTTGGGATATTATCTTTTTACACTGAACGGCACAGTTAATTTTGCATATTTTCTCCATTTATTTTTTGGGCATTTTATATCTTTATTAGAGAGTCGGCAGTAGATAGATGGCAGGAAATGGGGGGGAGAGAGAGCGATGGGAAATTACATGACCCAATAGTGTAACATTGTGGTTCATGGTCAGCAACATAAAACTGCTAGACCCTCAAGGGTGCCCCTATTTTTGCATATCTAACAGGCTTCTTTTTATTCAAATTTGGGAAATGCCAGTTGAAGTATAAAGTAGTTTCTTTGTCATAAAAATAAACAATTTGGATTACTGTGAATTGAAATCCAATGGTGTTTTCTTTCAAATGTTTTCGTGTTTAAGGAATTGTGAGTACACATTTTTATGAAAGGTGCTTTTGCAGTAAAATGGTCATCTTCACTAAAAAGAGTCTTTTAATATCTTTGTTTCTTTTGTAATCAACTGCAGCTTGTTTGTTCTCTTTTCGTGGAAGCTTTAGTTTCAGACCTTTTACCAAGCCCAGAGGGATATAAATGAGCCTGTATTTCCCAGGTGGCCAGTTTTTTACACACATGATTAAAAGTGATCTTAATTATCTACCCTCTGCTGATGATGAGACACCTACGGGGACCGTCCTCTTCCTCCTTCTCCTCCGCTGAAGCAGCTTTCGCCAGAGTTTGGGTTTGTAAGGTCTGTTACATATTTCAAGCTCCCATAAGGTGGAGAACGGCTCTAAACAGACGCCTCAACCTCTGATTGGTTTGGCACTTTCCACACTTGTAGCATGTGTGCCTCTGTAGCCTGTTGGCAGAGGGAAACCACTGTTAGTTTCATGCAGGCTGTCACAATTGGATTATTCATATGAATCACATTTCAGTCAGGTCAGGCGAGGACTCGATGCTGGACCTTTCTTGATGTGGATGTTCCAAATTTACTCTGGGCTCACATCACTTATGTCTGTCCACCAAGCACAAGGTGTGTGTGTGTGTGTGTGTGTGTGTGTGTGTGTGTGTGTGTGTGTGTGTGTGTGTGTGTGTGTGTGTGTGTGTGTGTGTGTGTGTGTGTGTGTGTGTGTGTGTGTGTGTGTGTGTGTGTGTGTGTGTGTGTGTGTGTGTGTGTGTGTGTGTCCAGACATGGGTTATAAATCACACAGGGTCATAACCTCTGTGTGCAGACAGAGTGGATGGCTATTGTTTAGTCTTGCTGCTAGGAAACAGGAGAGTAACACTGTGGTGTAATCGTGGATATGAACACATCAGTCATTCACCCAGGCTGTATCAGAAGGAAAAGCGAGGTCACTGCTCACTACGGAGGTGAGGACGGAAGAGTGGGTTTGGGGGATGGGTCCCGCCTCACTGTTGACCCTCAGCTCCCCTTTCTGCCGACCTTGTTGCAGTTCCTATACACAATGGTCAGCGCTGGCGCCACGATCCTTTTCCACCCTGTACAATGGTAGTCGTAGAAGTTCTTCCCAATTGTTTCCTGTTATTGTTGGTCTGCTTCCTCTCTAAAGTTATGAATGGACGCTGAGGGCTGAGGGAGTCGCCTCTGTAGCGACAGACACTTTTATGAGACCAAAATACTGATGGCTGACCCGTGAGGTGTCAGCAAGACAGGAAAGAGGACAAATTTAGCTGCAAGTAAAGCTGTCTGTGGGGAAATAGAAGGATAGAGTTACTAAGCTTTATTATTTTGAGATGAAAGTGACCCCTGGTGTGACAAACCATGAAGAAACTATGGCTTTATTATATTGTCGTGACTCTTAAACTTTCCTGTCTCTTAGATGTCTCACTGACATGTTGAAGACTGGTGGGGCTTCTTTATTCATTGCCTGTGGCATTGCCTTAAAAACATGAACTGTGTTTTGAAGGCCATGCCAACCAAAGGCCTCTTCTACGAAGCAAGATCAACATGCCCTAAATTTATTTCAGTTACCCGGCTTCACCTAACCTAACAACCGCGGTCCCGCATAAGCTGTGTCACGACGTTGGTTATCAACTAGTTCATTCAACCCCGGGTTTCGCAATTCAGCGACGCGCGCATTCACATAAAAGAGGCGGTGTTTGCACAGCATGACCAATCGCAAACATCTACCAGAGCCGTATATTTTACATAAGAAGAGCAAACTATAATTCTACATAAATATGAAGAACAGACATGGTTTTACAGGCAAAACGCAATAGAGTCGCTGCTTCCTAAAACAGGAGGAAAGCTGGCAAAAATAAAATAAAATAGCCGACGCTGTAAATGCGTAAATCACAACGCTTATCAATATCACTTCCCCATCGGTCAGACACAAGATCTGACCATAATTACACTTGTGCTTTCCATAAACTGTCGTTGCTTTAGCCTATTATTTCATTTGCACCCCTGGCAGTGGAAGCGATCGTGAGAGCAAATAAAAAATATCAAAAACACAATTCAAACCGATGTGCGTTTTGGCAACACACGGCTCAAGAAGCCGACAAATAGCCAATACTTAATTCCCTCCCATTAAAATCTATATACAGTGCCTTGCGAAAGTATTCGGCCCCCTTGAACTTTTCGACCTTTTGCCACATTTCAGGCTTCAAACATAAAGATATAAAACTGTAATTTTTTTGTGAAGAATCAACAACAAGTGGGACACAATCATAAAGTGGAACGAAATTTATTGGATATTTCAAACTGTTTTAACAGATAAAAAAACTGAAAAATTGGGCGTGCAAAATTATTCAGCCCTCTTAAGTTAATACTTTGTAGCGCCACCTTTTGCTGCGATTACAGCTGTAAGTCGCTTGGGGTATGTCTATCAGTTTTGAACATCGAGAGACTGAAATTTTTGCCCATTCCTCCTTGCAAAACAGCTGGAGCTCAGTGAGGTTGGATGGAGAGCGTTTGTGAACAGCAGTTTTCAGTTCTTTCCACAGATTCTCGATTGGATTCAGGTCTGGACTTTGACTTGGCCATTCTAACACCTGGATATGTTTATTTGTGAACCATTCCATTGTAGATTTTGCTTTATGTTTTGGATCATTGTCTTGTTGGAAGACAAATCTCCGTCCCAGTCTCAGGTCTTTTGCAGACTCCATCAGGTTTTCTTCCAGAATGGTCCTGTATTTGGCTCCATCCATCTTCCCATCAATTTTAACCATCTTCCCTGTCCCTGCTGAAGAAGAGCAGGCCCAAACCATGATGCTGCCACCACCATGTTTGACAGTGGGGATGGTGTGTTCAGGGTGTAAAAGCTGTGTTGCTTTTACTCCAAACATAACGTTTTGCATTGTTGCCAAAAAGTTCGATTTTGGTTTCATCTGACCAGAGCACCTTCTTCCACATGTTTGGTGTGTCTCCCAGGTGGCTTGTGGCAAACTTTAAACGACACTTTTTATGGATATCTTTAAGAAATGGCTTTCTTCTTGCCACTCTTCCATAAAGGCCAGATTTGTGCAGTATACGACTGATTGTTGTCCTATGGACAGTCTCCCACCTCAGCTGTAGATCTCTGCTGTTCATCCAGAGTGATCATGGGCCTCTTGGCTGCATCTCTGATCAGTCTTCTCCTTGTATGAGCTGAAAGTTTAGAGGGACGGCCGGGTCTTCGTAGATTTGCAGTGGTCTGATACTCCTTCCATTTCAATATTATCACTTGCACAGTGCTCCTTGGGATGTTTAAAGCTTGGGAAATCTTTTTGTATCCAAATCCGGCTTTAAACTTCTCCACAACAGTATCTCGGACCTGCCTGGTGTGTTCCTTGTTCTTCATGATGCTCTCTGCTCTTTAAACGGACCTCTGAGACTATCACAGAGCAGGTGCATTTATACGGAGACTTAATTACACACAGGCGGATTCTATTTTTCATCATTAGTCATTTAGGTCAACATTGGATCATTCAGAGATCCTCACTGAACTTCTGGAGAGAGTTTGCTGCACTGAAAGTAAAGGGGCTGAATAATTTTGCACGCCCAATTTTTCAGTTTTTTTATCTGTTAAAAAAGTTTGAAATATCCAATAAATTTCGTTCCACTTTATGATTGTGTCCCACTTGTTGTTGATTCTTCACAAAAAAATTACAGTTTTATATCTTTGTTTGAAGGCTGAAATGTGGCAAAAGGTCGAAAAGTTCAAGGGGGCTGAATACTTTCGCAAGGCACTGTATTTCATAAAAATACCCATCAGGGAATGTTAACGGGGTTGTCGCTCTTTAAATGTTTTAACTTTTATGAACGTATCGCTCTCTCTCCACGCACCGAGCTCCACTGGATCTTCTATAAGAACGGTGACGCAGTTATCAATCGAGTATTGATTGGTCAGTAGGCGGTGCTTTTACACCGGTTGATCTTTAATCTCCAACATAACCTACTCCCGACTAGGTTAGGTGTTTTCAGCATAAGTTACCACAGTGATTTAACCCGGTAACAGTGATCCACCGTCGTGATACACAAAACCCTGTGTTGAACCTGAAGTTACCTCGTTAACGCCAAATCTTGCTTCGTAGTACAGGCCTCCGGTCCTCCTCCCATCACGTGATTCATTCCTTCTGTTTCTATTTTTGTCATCGCTCCTCATTTATTCTGTATCCTCTATAAAATGTTAAACCCTTAAGCTTAAATCTCTAGCTTTTTGCATGTTGTTGCCCTTCACTGAATGAAAATGTCCTCAAACCACCAGTCAAGACAAACTTACTTTACCCTTCCTCACAATGTGAAAATATATATTTTAGGGGTGTGCAAAAAAATCGCTTCAAATCGAGATTCAAGCTCTACCGATTCTAAATCGATTTCATAGAATTTCAAAAATCAATTCATATATTTTGTTCTCGTTTTGACACTATTGTCCTGAAATGACATTACCTCGCCATTCCCGTAGATGGCGCTGCGTCAAATTCACACTGACGCCTGGGCACTCTTGTCATAATCAGAAGAACGAGTGCAGCGGAAGTAGTTCAGTTGGCGCAAACAATGGCAAACCTCACAGAATTATTCAGCCATCCTCATTGAAGGCGAGAGTTTGGACACATTTCGGCTTTTATAACCTCGAGGAGTAGACGGAACTTGATAGAACTCATGCTACATGCAGGCTTTGCAAAGCGAAAGTTAAGTATTTTGGAAACACCATAAACTTGAGAACTCACATGGTACGGCATCACCCAGAGATTAACATTAAAGACGTGGACGAACAACAACCTAAAGTACCTCCTACCGTGCCAGTCAACCAACGCACTCTCCTTCAATGCTCTAAACTCCCACCGTTGCGTCAGAGAGAGTATTCGCAACTGCCGGAGACATCGTTTGCTCACTCCAAAACACGTAGACCAGCTTCTGTTTCTGCAAAAGAATGTACAGATTCCAGCCAGTGGTGGACTATGAACTGGTGACACACACACACACACACACACACACACACACACACACACACACACACACACACACACACACACCTAAATGTGTATCCATTATGTGATTCTGACACATCACAAAAGTTCTGTTGAATGGACTGTAGTTGCCACAGTTCTAAAAAGAAAATGCCTAATTTTAGGAAGTGTGCCCAGTCAAGTTCACATTTCAACAGTCAACCTGCTAGCTGAAGTACTCCTTAAACCACATTTAGCAGTATTTTTTGTTTGATTGGAGTACAGCACTTTAAAGCTAATTGTAAAATCTATTATTTAACAGTTTTATACTTGAATTAAATGTATTTGAAAGCTGGCCAAAGCTTGACACTTTTGCAGTTTTTAGTTGCAAAAGTTTTTATTTTTGTATGAAGACATATAAAGTAATATCAAACTACATTTAATGTGTTTCTTTTCTTTTAAATTGTATGTCTACTGCAATCACATGGGAAAAGTAACTACATTTACATACTGTGAATAGTCTTTTTGAATCGAGAATCGTTTTTGAATCGTACACCCCTAATATATTTGTTGTCACAACTCAAAAAGGACTGCTTGGATTTTATCACAGGACTGCAACCTCCGTTTAGAGATCTCACATAGCGTTAGTTTAAACGTCATCCAAGTATAATATATACTGTACATGCACACATGGCTAGTGGCTTTTTAAGTTAAAAAAGATTTTCTTTTTGGTAGTATTTTACCTGTCCAAAAAAAGCATTACAGCCCAGGCGTCATGTTTGAATTCCTTTCTTTTCTTTCTTTTTTTCCACTGTGCAAAGGCTTCTTAACAAATATTCAGTTCTGTGTGCTATTTGTCTTTCATCTTTGGTGTCTTTGCTTTCCCTAAAATAAATGCTTCTTCAACGTGATATCATGACATTGCGTAAACATACACGCCACTTTCTAAAGCCACGTGGCGTGTAATCGCGAGGCTACGGTTGGTTTTAACATCAAATGCGGGGGAAAAGAAAAACCAGTTGGGATTAGGAAAAGAAGAACTGGGTTGGGTTTAGGAAAAGAAGAACTGGGTTGGGTTTAGGAAAAGAAGAACTGGGTTGGGTTTAGGAAAAGAAAAAAACGTGGTAAGGAAACAACACGTGGAAAACGAAGGAAACCTCACACGCGGGACGCGATCCCCGCTCTCCTGTGTGAAAGTCCTGTGTTTCACACATCCACCGCCCCGGCCAACCTCCCTACGCGGATTTTCGCCTTTTCATGCTACTCGCTACGGCGTCAATTCACACGCTAACGCAAGGTAATGTAAGTCAATGGAGGCCAAACGGCGTTGATAAACACGCTGAAAAGTGAGTGTGCGTCTGCATAACACGCCAATAACGGCATACCAATTGGCGTGTCATACATACACCACTTCATGAAATCAGTCTGGCTTCTTTCTGTTTTACGTTTGGTGCAGAAAGTTGTAAGTAAAACATTTGAATGAACATTTAACACAAATCACAATTGTAAAAAAAAAAAAAAAAAAAAAAAAGAACAAAGCGTCCCAAGGAAGCATTGATAAAAGGTTTAAAACACTCTGAGCAAGAAAATAAAGCTGCTAATGCTGATATTTGAATTGGAAAGGAAGCAACTTGAAATACACACAAATACAAAAAGGAATCGGACAAGATGTGACAGATGTGTTCGTCCAGCCTTGACAGTCTACTCTCTTCATGGTTCAGTACACACACACACACACACACACACACACACACACACACACACACACACACACACACACACACACACACACACACACACACACACACACACACACACACTCTCCATGAGTTCTTTCCTTTGAGCTGACTTAACTGCTCTGGCACTCAGTCTTGTGGAGCTGCACCCTGCGAACTCTCGCTGTTCAGCTCCTGGAGCCATTCCCATGGAATCCCAGGCATTTCAGGCATTTGTTAAAGCTGGGCCGACAGGCGTTTCTTTACCAATGTACGCGCTTAAACTCACCACAGCCATTCGATTTACAACAGCTCACTGCTGTTTTACTGATCATTTTAAAGAGGGTGTCATTTCTTTTCTTTTTAATCTACTCTCACACGATTCCTTGATCCAGATGTTTTATTAGTTTATTTTGTCATTTTTCGATTAAATATATCTATCTATCTATCTCCGTCTGTGTGTTATGCGCATATCTCTAGAACTGTTAGTCCGATGGATTTCAAACTTGACAGGTGTCTTGCTATGGGCACGGGTAAGTGCTGTGCCAAGTTTGACGTTGTTTGGATTAGAAATGCAAAAGATATTGTTAAATATATATTGTTAAAGAATCACACATTGGCTTTTGCACTAGCCGCTGGCCACTCCCCCTCTCACACTGCACGCTGACTGACCAGAGGAGCGCAGGACCAGAGACAGAGAGGGTCGACGAAAGCAGCGGAGCTTTGGCAGCTAAAATGTGAAATACACCTCATTGTGACTGTTGTGTGGAATAAGGTTGCTGAAAAAAGGCGCTTCAGATTATTCCTTCACAGCACTGTGCAATGCGAGAAAATCTCAGAGCTGAACCGGGCAGACACAGCACTTTTCATCAGACTCACCCCCGGGTTAATTAAGTATACTGCTAACTAATAACATTACCATCGCCAAAATACCCCCGCGAATCCCCTACTTCACCGTTAACTGTCAAGCCACTAAACCTGTATGGAAATTAACACCTCTGCTGAAATGTTAGTCGTTAACGATCATATGACACTAGACAAAACACTATCTATCTATCTATCTATCTACCTATCTACCTACCCCCGCCCCCCCACATTGTCATTGTGATATTTTGTGATTACATTCTGAATCTGCAACGTTCTCTGTCATGTAAATCAGTAAGTTAGTAGTAGGCTATACAGGGGAGTTGCATGTGAAGTGGTTTGGGTCCTTCTGTAAGCAATTTTGGGGTACAATTTGGTTTTGATGAATTCTACAAGCAGCAGTACCACAGGCCAAGCAATCGGACCGTTCCAAACAGGCACATTTTCAACGGGCACTGCACTAGTATATAATATCACTGTTTAGTATCATAACACCTAACTCCATAAAATGGCACTGATGTGTCAGAGCCAAGCCTTAATATTTATTTTGATTGGACCCAAAGTTGAAAATGAATGAAGAAATTAAAACCTCATGTAATGGTGCTCTTGAAAATGGTGTTTTGTGAAAGGGAGCTAATATCAGACACTCAATGCAATTGATTTTTAGCATCTCAGAGCCTTAAAGATTATGAGTAAGTGTTTTTACCGCATTCCAAGGAAAGCAAAATAGAAACTCATTGTGAAATGTTGAAGTAGAAAATGGCAATAGATTTGTACATTCAAAAACAAGTCTTCCATTGTGATATTTTAATATCACAATCACTGCTTTATCGATTTTGATCCCTTTTTTAATTGTTTTAATTTTTTATACTTTCCAGCGTGAGTCCCACAATGTTATAGGAGTACAATGCTAAATCGGTTTAAGTTATCTAAAGGGGATTTTGCCCAGTCTGTATCACTGGTCATGTTTACCCAAATTTCCATTGTATTGCACATAATCTGTTGTTGGCACTGCTGGAAACAACATGCACTCAAAAGACAAGCGTCATGAATAAAAAATATTTTTATCCAAAGAGCACCAGAACCTACCTGTGCTGTATTGTCTTGGATTTGACCTCATTTGTACGCCACTTTTGTTAAAAATTATGAATTAATGAAACAAGACTTCACTTGCCCTTTGGCAGCAAGAAACACATTTTTTTGAGTGGACCTTCCAGTGTGACTCTGGTGTATTTTCTTCCCGCTTATATTTCTTATTTATGTCTTCTGCTGCTCTCTAAGTAAGAAGAATTGCGTTGGTTCAAATTTTGATTTTGAAAAAGACAGAGTGTTGTCGTTACATTAATGATGTAAATGTGAGATTAATGCTTGATGTCATCACAGGTAGTCAAATTCAACCACAGAGGTAGTCATCATTTCAGTCTAACACAGAGCCCTGGAAGGAAATGAAGATTCAAGGCTGTGCCGTGCGTCATTTGCCTGCAAAGCAGGCAGTGTACTTGCCCATCAATGAGTGCAGTGTTTATCATTTCTATTCCAGTCACGGACAAACTGGATATCCTGCCTGTAGATGACAGCAGCGGCAGAGCGACATTAAAAACAAAAAGTCCATGTTGTTTGTGTGTTTTTGTTCTATTATTGGAGGCAAGGGCCGGTTAATGAAATTGTTTACGGTTAGTGTTGCTGCTCGAGTCATCTCAACCGAGCCCTGCTGCGGAGTCAGACCAGCTGACAAGTGGTTACCAATTAAAAATAAGACAAATACGTATGCCAGGTCATTTCCCATTGCTTTTTATAAAGTCACTTTCGGGCAACAATTTTAATCTTTTTCTGTGGTGTGCTTAATTTTGTGGTGTGCTTAATTTTGTGAGGGAAAAAAAAAAAAAACTTGCATGCGGTTTAATATTTTCGAGTCAATTGATTTCACCTACCAATCATATGAGAGGAACGCAGCTCTAACTAACGCAAGGCTTAAAGTACTCTGGCATGGTGCCGGATTTCTGGTGTATGACTATTTTTTAGAAAAATAAATAAATTCAAAAGTCCACATGTTTTTGTTTTTGATGCGCTGGGTTTAACAAATTATCTAACTTCCACCTACCAATGAAACGAGTTCTAGCCAATAGGGCGGGTCTTTGCTGAAAAGCGAGAGTGCGGTGTGACCTCCGTGGTAACGCGGCTAAAAAAAATGGATGCAAAGTTTATCAAACTTGCAGCATGTAGATACTGCTTTTTAAGGAGTTGAAAACAAATGGCGCTGGGTATGAATAGAGGACAAGAGGAAAAGGGTGGAAACGGGAAGCTGTTTAGCACTTAGCCGGGTGCTTGCTTCTGCAGCGTATGTTGAAGGAAGATATTGTACGGCAGCAGCGGTAAGAAAGTGCTTGCTAGTCATTAGATGCTAGTCACAAAGCTTCGGTCCGTGCACTCTGTCATACCAGTAGCTACGTTACCGGCAACGACGGCTACCGCTACTGCTGCGACTGCGCCTTCCCTGACCGACCGTGTTTGTGATAGAAACTGCCTTGACAAAGCTGTCTGTTTGGAATCAGCATGGCAGGTATTTAAACATAACGGCCTTGTCCCAGAGTTTAGACGTCTAGCTATATGAAAAGCTAAACAATGCAACGTTTTTAATAAATGTACATGAAGCAACTAATGTGAACATGGACAAAATCATGAATGTACTAATTCACTTTTTTGATGATGACCTGGCCAAAGTAACAACACATCTAGAAAGTTTAGTTTTCATAATGATTCATTGTAGGTTTATTATTGCAATATGTAAATATTCATTTACTTTTAATTTAACATATGGTTGGAAGGAGTAAAAATTGATCCAAAACTTTTTACTTCTTAAAAATTATGACTTTTATTATTGTGTAATGTAAGAATGCCAGCAGTGGCCCGAGTTCGTGTCTGGCCCAGGGTCCTTTGCTGCATGTCTTCCCCTCTCTCTTCCCTGCCTTTGCTCTCTCTATCTCACTATTGAATAAAGACAAGAAAAATGCCAAAAATACTCACATTTGATAAACTAGAACTAGCAAATATTTGACATTTTGCATGAAAAATAAATTATTAAAAGCCGATTATTTTTGTATTATTTTTTTGTCAATTCACTTATCTATGAATCAACTTAACGGTTTGAAAAACAAAACCGGAGCAAACCTTCACATTTGAGATACTGGGAACAGACCACCAGTTTGGTGGTTGATAAATGACTTCATTGATTGTCAATCCAAATGGTTAAATCTTTTTGGCATCATTGAATAGACTAATCGTGTCAGTGCTACTTTGTGGTCAGCTATTTTCACCTTTTAATACATGCTTTTACTTTATGTCCTCCAAACAACCATACATGTTTTTTTTTGCTGATAACTATTTAATTAATTAAATTATCCTCAACTTATATAGAGGCTAAAGTCAAAGATGTGAGACATAAATCTGGATTTGTCTTCAGTCAACAAAGCCTGGGGCTCATAATAAAGTAATTCATTAATTAATTGTCTAAGTCATTGTCAGCATTGTCAGCAAGAGAATTTAACCTTGTATCACTTGCCTGATGTCCATTTCAGACTCTCTTTAAAAGTCAACATGTCGACTTAAATGTCATGTGCTCGATGAATTGATTCATTGTTGATTTTGTCCATCCATCCATCTTCATTCACCGCCATCTCATTCTTATTAAAGGTATAGCGGGAGCTGCAATAGGCAGAGACATGTTTGGAAATAGAAGTGGGGACTGTATACAATCTGTTCCTCACTAGTAGAGAGGAAACCAGGCAGCTCTGTTTTAATGACAGACATTATCAGGGAAGAGACTGGTAATCACACTAAGGGCACTGTCAGGTATTTTGATTGGCATGGGGTACTTTCCATAACGGCATCTCTCAATGCAAATCAAACTAGCTATTAGGTTAACTGAAATAAAACCATGCCGATCTCTAGGTATTGTGAAGGGTATGTGATGATGTGGGGCTATTTTAATTCCAAAGGCCAAGGGAACTTATTACGATACATTATTCATTCTAAAAGAAAATTGGTGTCCTTTAAAGGTTGGATTTTTCCTCATTTATTTTTATTTTTATTAAGGCATTAAGATCAATTTCCAAAAGATTATTTTTTTTGTCCTCCTTTTTAGTCAACTTTAGCATGGGTTCATAAATGTATGAGTGCCACTGTATACACTATACATTAACATTGATTACCACCTTTGCTATATCTTCATGGTGCACACATCCAGTTGACTAAAATAGATAATACAATAGGTTTACTCTATACTGTACTTATAAAATCATCTGCCAGAAAAATAGGATTCTAGCAGGAAAAATAGTTTGTTATATTGCAAATTGAATATCTTATAGCATTTTTTACTCTCATGGCATTTTTTTAGACCGAAAATAGATTGATCTAAAATTAGTCATTAGATACACTTCTCTATGCATTTACTATACCAGTAAATTAGTTAGCTTTTGGTCTCTTTATTTTCTTTTTCCATATTTAATGCATTACCTCATCAACCCTAAATATCTAGTCAGCTGTTGTGACATGCAGTGCCAAGCAATGCATGTTACATTTGAAACATGACTCAACCTTCAAAGTTCAATTCTGGCAGTTAATTCAGTACTCAAGTTGCTGCTCTTTTATTCTGTCAGTCTATTTTAAATTGTGGAAAGTGTGGAAACTTTGAAATATTGCCATTTTCAAAAGTACTTTGTTTGTTCTTTTTTAGATTCTTCTCTTCTGGGCCTTCAGCAAAAACTTTTATAAGAAACTAAATACTACCCTTGTCATGGCCGTGGAATTTTAATGACCATCCAGCACACCACCGGATTCCAGTTTGGCATTTTCTGGGGTCTAATACGATCTCAACGCAGAAAGCCTGATCATGCTGCTGTTTCATTACTGCCAAAAAAAAGGAACTTGGAAAAACTCACCCCAAAATGATTTTAGGGAGGATTGTGGTTAATGAAAAGTACAGAGGCTCTTAATTTTAGGCAGGAATCCCTGTACTTAGGGTATGGTAAAGTGTGGTCCTCCTTGCCTGTATAAATAAATTACTAATGGCTTTCTGGTGTGCATTTTGATTTTGGTAGAAACTAGAAAGAAATAGAAATAGATAACTCTACATAGAGTATGTGTGCATTGGTGACAGACAGCAGACAAGGCACCATTTATGAACTGAATGAGTCATTTCTTGCCAGCAATGTGGATTCTTTCTGCCTTTTCGACACCCTGCATTGTTGAAGCTTGCCGTTGGCTGGCAGGCTGCGCAAATCTGTTTCTTCACCTCCAATTCCCAAATTGGCATCGCCCTGACAGGGTGTATCATTCTCTGTCACACAGTGGCCTGGAGTTGTGTGGGTTTGTTGTTTAAGTTTGTTTGGGGCATCAGGGATTAAGCATCTCATTGTGTGGTTGTGCTGCACTTTGCACAAACCGCATGACAAGAGATCAGACAGGCCCTGACCAGTGTGCAAGAGACATGGTAGGCAATACATACATTCTGCCTCAAGACTTAATATGTAGCCAAGTTGTAAACAGACCTAAGTCCAACTGCCGACCCAGCACTTGTCTACCAAAAATCCCATTGATTTATTGTTGTCAGGTGATTTTACGCTGGCCAAATGGAAGATAAGTTGTGGCAAGGCTGACAAGAGCAAACTCAAGCTGAGCATGACTAATTGACACACTGAGAAAAGACCTCTGCTCTTCATAAACAGCGCTAGCTTAAAGGTTTATAATGATAATAAAGAAACTGGGCTCGTATTTAGAGATTTGCATGTTTTAAAGGAAAGAATGACAAACTCCCAAACGGTCTCCGCAGCGTCCTTCTCGCTCTGGGAAATCAAAGAGGGCTTGGGGTGGCCTCACTCAAAGTTTCTCAGGGTTTCGACCTTGAAAACATTTTTGACAAGCACACAAGAAACAAGTCTATCTCTTTCAGTCGGTCACTGTTGTTGATATTATAAAAGCCTCTATGATGTCTGGTAGTTAATAATACTGCTAATTTTGGATCAACTGCCAGTATTGATTTCAACTCAGCAGACACAGCCAAGTCAGCTGGTAGCAAAGTGAACATTACAAATCTTTTGGACAGTGAGTGGTTTGTTATGGGGCTTAATAAAAGTGGTTGCCTGCTTGTTCTCTCAGGTGGCACTCAGTTCATGTCTGAAGCTCGACGTCAGTGACTGAAATTGACTGACCTACATTAACCCTTGTTTTTTTTTCCCCTAAAAGTCTGCATCCACTAGGGCCTCTGTTAAAAAAACTAACACATGTAACAATTACAGTATGTTGCTGCAACTGACAAGTATTTTCAGTTAAGTTATCTACTCAGATTGAAATGTCAAAAAGCCCATCACAAGTTCCTGAGACTTCTTGAAATGTCTTTGTATTGTCCAACCAGCAGTTCAAAATCTGAAGTTATTGAATTTAAAATGATATATAAACAGAGAAATGCAAAAAGTCCTTACATTGGAGAAGCTGGAGCCAGATAAATAGATGTTTGGGGGGGCGTTTATAATTGAAAAACAACTGAAGTCAATCAATTTTCTGTCTATTGACTTATCAATAAATAGACTAATCATTTCAGCTCTAATTGAAACCTAAAGAAGACGCAAAGTTGGGCTGCAACTAAGTTACTTTTATTATCTATTCAGAGTTTTTCCTGGCTCAGAATGGGCCTTTGGGGGGGACCCATATTAAGTGGGGTATCTGGGGGTCCTCCCCCAGGAAATTTTGAGCGTTAAAGACTTCATTATCTGCATTCAGATACATTTTTAGGCACCAGTTTATGGTGAAACCGTCGTTATTTACAGTATGTCAAGGAAAACGCAAAATTCTGGTGGCAGGTAACAACATGTAATGCAGTAGGGGGCTTTCTCATCTGGGACCTAGGCTACACTTGGGCTACAATTGACCCTAAAGTTCAGTTGGTTTAATTAATATAAACAGGGCCTGACGGTAACTTTTTTTCCCAAGGAGTACGTTTACGCAGAGTCTCTGCTGCGAGAAGACGTTACCTTTGCATCTTGTTCAGGGAGGCAATTCCGATAAAGCGGGTGCAACATTTTTACCAGACATCATTCAAAAATATACATATGGGAATTGTCTGGACATTGGGCAAACAACAAAGTGTCTGGAATACTTTACAAAGTTAAGAATATATACTTATAACTTATAACTCATATATAATATAACTTTGTACTGTATTTAAGTTAACCATCAGTCAGTTTGTAGAAGGAGGAATCAATTGTTCAAACAGATATTTTGATATGGATGAACATTTTTCAGTTGCTTCTGGACCAGAGTTGGGGACTCGAGTTTGAGACTCGGAGTCGAGATGCGCTACGTACGTGTAAACAATCTTAATATTTTGGAAACGTCTGATGAGCGGAATGTTATTCCTCTTCTTGCATAGCCTATAATCTAACTAATTACGTAATGCGTAATGCATCTTCGCACAGCACTGGCCACAGAGAGGACAACAAACATGTCGACCGAAAAGATGAATGAGCATTTGTTTGTTTGCCAAACTTTTTGGGGGCTTTAACATTATGTAATCATTGACATCCCACTGGCTACCACCACATTAATTATTAACGTTGGCTGCAAACCGGTTACAGGTTTATTATTGATCATATAACGCTACAGTTTTATTTAATTAACGTTACACTGGGTTTGAGAGTCTGGGGGATGTGTTGACTTACAGTAGTTTATAGGCTGTCATTAGTTGTAGACACAGTGCACATTACATGGTTGTGCTCTGTAAGGAAAAATGGGTTAGTTATTATTTTAGCAATATTTTACCAATACCCTAGGTACCTCAATATTTGGTCTGTACTGTATGTTCATGTTATGAAGCAAAATACAGTTATTAACTTGAAAGTAAAGCATTCCTGGTGTTTGTCATATTGCAATAGCCTGTTTACACTGATTATACTTTATACGCTACCAAACAACTAATCAAAGCTGATACTGTGTGATAATATATAAATTAGTCAGAATAACATATTACATGCCTTGAATTATTTATATATAGCTCTGCAGTGTTCTGAGTAGCCTGGATAGAATGCAGCAGGTGATGCAACACTCCTTATAACCACGAGAGACTTGACTTGGACTCAAGCTCAGAGACTTGAGAGCATCTCTGTCCTGGGCCGTTGAAGTCTGTAAGAACTGCTAATGAGTTGTGGACATGATGAGACATGATGCTCATGATGATCACCCAAGGCACCGAGCTGTTCAGCACTATACTGACATAACATGATTGTCTCAGAATGAGTTTGAACCCATTTACTACTGAATGCACCAGGTTACTCTCATCAAGGACTTCTGAGTAAAAATATTTCCCCAAAACGCTGTGTTCTTTATTCTGACAAGATTTATTTGTATGACAAATTTAAGAACCTACTTGTGCTTAATATCAGTGGAAAAGTAGCCAATTCGTAGTAGTAAGGAGAAAGAGTAGAGCAGCTCCTGCCTGTTACTATGTGGTGCTTGTTTTTTTTGTTTTTTTGGCATACCTCCCATTGCTGCTATTGCTGCTGTCTGACTGGCTGGAAGGAAAGAGAGATGGACACAAAGGGTTAAACTGGTGCGCATGTCTTCCTTGGAGATGGTAGAGGCCATTTGAATGGCTAGCTTCTACAGCTAGCCAACACATTGGCTAAGGCTGAGGGTGGATCTGCTGCTGGGCCTGTGCTCTGACATGGAGCCCTGCTGGAGGATCAGGACTCAGTGTGAGCAGTCAGAAAAGCTATTGTGTATATGTGTGTGTACATACATTTGAGGAAAAGTTGAAGGGAAATAAACTTGAGAGACAGAAGGAAAATATATCAAGGGGACATTTTTGTTTTCCATTGTGTAAATCATCGTCAGTGGTCTTTGTAAATCCCATTGCAGAGTAGATTTTGACTAGCAGGCAGGCGTAGATAGGTGGTTATATCATTTGTTTTTCTAGCAACATGCCCTCTTTAGCTTCTCCTCCCCTCACACTGCTATTCTCATGTTGCTGCCGCCGCTCCTTTCACACGTTCTTCATGAACTTCAAGAGCTTACCTCTGTGAATGTAAGAGGACAGGGGGTCTGTGTTCATTTGTTCGTTTAAGGGCTGACCTAATGACACTATTTAAACTAAGCCGTTTTGTACACAGGCTCAAAAATAGAAAGCTAGCAAAGAAGATCAGACTATTGAGATTGATTGATTGTTTCCTGTAATGGGAAGTACAGCACTCAACTGGTTTGGTTTATGTGGCTGCATATTAGTTTGAACCTGTAAAAGACACACACACTCATTATGTTCTGACCTGTGACCTGCCCCTGACTCATTATCTCCCCTGCTGTCAAACACTCTTAATGTGACATGCTAATCTTAGCATGCAGGTCAATCAGCTGTGTTTACCTCGGAGAATCCTCCATCCATCCTTGTACACTCACATCTACACTGAGACAAGACATGCGCGCACACACACACACACACACACACACACACACACACACACACACACACACACACACACACACACACACACGCAAACTTTAGTGCACATACTTACATACACACTTGCCAATCCTGAGCGTCAAAATGTTATGTAACGGGCTGATTTACAAGCACACACATGCAGATGTATGCACAAACAGCCAACCTACAGACTTTTCTCTGTCCTTAGTTGATTTTGTTTACGCCCCCAAAAACATCACTGAACTTCAGTGTGTGTTTGTTTGTGTGACTGTCAGGACACTGTCTGTATTTTTCTATCAGTGTTTATTACTTCTGCTTGCCAACAAAGAGCTTGTGTAGGTCATATTGCTTAAAAGAGGCCTGTTTATTAGTTTTGTTTGTGGATATTTTGACATTGTAATAATGATGTGAGATTGTTTGGATATCGTAAATTGCTGACACTGTTGTACCAAAACAGCACTTGCAGGGCTTCAACTAAGGAATATTTTCATTATCAGTTGATCTCTTATTTTTCTGATGAATCCATTAATGATTTAATTTTTATAGACAAAAAAATAATGAGAAACGTCAATCGCAATTTTACTAACTAAAAGCACAAAACCCGAAAGTATTCAATTTTCAATCATATAAAACAGACATGCAGCAAATCTGCACATTTCAGAAACTGGAACCAGTGACTGATATTTTTGCCTAATAAATGATAATTCAATGGCACAATTATTGTTTATTAATTTTCTGTCTGTTCAATAATTGAATAATTGTTGCAACACTAATCAACCAAAAACTTTAATGTGTGATTTGCCATATCTAAACAGATGTTGTGATATATCTACATATATCTATCATAGTGGTTTCCAAAGTGGTCACATTGAGGACAGGCCAAGGGTGCTGCAAGGTTTTTTTTTTTTTTAATAACCCTTCACAACACAAAAAAGGAAGTGACATTTACATGAACTAAAATAGGGCTGGACGATATGGCCAAAATCTTCTATGTCATTATAAGTCATTTTGTACCTCGATAACAATATACAGTATATCACAGTAGAGCAAGTCCAAGCAACATACATAAATAGTCAATTTAAAATAACCACCTTATAAAGCCTATTTTTATTTACTACAGTGTAAATTAAATACTTATGAATACAAATGAAAAGTATTGAGTATTTTCTCATTTTATTAACTTTAGTGCAAAATGAACATAACATGCAAAAACGTAAATATTTCTGTAACGCGCTTTGGCTTGTGGTTTTTCGACATTTTGATAGTAACGATATAGAAAAATATATAATACATTATTTTAATATCTAATTTAATCTATCAATTATAAACAAAGACGTCTTGCACGTGTCTCACAAATACTGACTGCTTCAAATGCCATTTTATCCCCCTCTGTCTCACTTTCACCAAGCCTCCTGGATGAGTGTCTGTCATTTGTGAATGAGTATTTGATCCCCGCTGTTTTTATTCAACATGCTTGTTGGCCAATGACAGATGGTCTTCTGGGCCACTGGCTAGTGCAGTGAGGAGGAATTTAACTCCCACTGATCTGACCATATCAGATTACTGTAGAGTTGGAGATATAAAGATATATTGTCATTGGAGATTAAAATCACCTGTATCACCTGGGGAACTGAAATACTATGTAGGTGTTTTGAAAGCGGATACACTTGTGTTTCCTGTCTCTCTTTCTGTAGCTCACATTCAGTCCTCAATACTTCATATCTTTTCTTTAACTTGTCTCACCATTGATTCGCTATCTTTGTTGTCCCCCTCTCACCGGCAGTGTGCCCTGTTCATTGTAAACATCGAGCCTGCACCAAGGATGACCAGTGCTGCCACGACCAGTGCCTGGGCGGCTGCCTGAAGCCCCACTCATCCAGCCACTGCGTGGCCTGCCGCGGCCTCCAGCACGAGGACAGTTGTGTTGAGCGCTGCCCTGAAAATCACTTCACATACAAAGGCTGGCGCTGCGTCTCCTTCGCCTTCTGCCAGGATCTCCACAACAGATGCAAGCGGGAGAAGGAGCACAGCAAGAACCCCGACTGCCACGAGTATGTCATACACAATGGTGCCTGCATCCCTGAGTGTCCCTCCGGCTACACGACCATCAACTCCTCCGCGTAAGTGTACACTCATGCCGGTCTGATGGGCTCTTGATGGTCTGATGGAACCATGTGTGATCAGTGAAGCTGTCTTGAAGCTCCCATATTATGCTCATTTTCAGGTTCATAATTGTATTTTAAGGTTGTACCAGAATAGGTTTACATGGTTTAATTTTCAAAAAACATAATATTTTTGTTGTACTGCACAGCTCTCTCTCACTGCTGCAGATCCTCTTTTCACTCTGTGTTCAGGTCTCTGTTTCAGCTACAGAGTGAGACATCTATTCTTCTGTACTATCTTTGTTTGTAGTCACACATGCGCAGTAGCTAAGCAAGGATCACATTAGCTAGCTATTTCCATAGACAGTATAAGAAAGGCTTTTTCTCCAACTTCAGTCAGTTACAAAGCAGGATTAGCCGGGAGACTTATTCTAAACAAGGGCGTGCATGTAAATAGTTCTTTTGTAGATTATGGTGAACTTGTGTGTGTTGTAGCAGTGCTTTGCCATTGAGAACAAGGTAGCATGCTAACGGTTGCGGTTAGCCAGCTCGTTTCGGCTAGTGATGTAGAAAGCCATGCAGATTTTAAACAGCTCGCCCGGAGACTGAAGGCACGCGAACCACATGACGAACGAGTCACGTGGTTCTTTTTTCTCCGGAAATTCACAGCCAGACTGTCATGGTGGCTTGTTCAGAATACGATCTCATATTGTACTAAAATAGTTCACCGAAACGTGTTTCTGAATACATTTTAAGCGAGAAATAGGCCACGCAGTTGCTGAATCTGTCTTCATTTCAGATTGACAAAGGTCAGTTTAAAAGATTTTCGTCAGATTTTGAGAGGCTCATCCGCTCCCCATTTCTGGGCGAGTCCCGACTGTCCTGTCTCTGACTGTCCTGTCTCCGACTGAACATGTTGGGTCGGCCCAAATGAAGGCCGACGGCCCCTTGGACGGCCGACGGCACGGAATGCACCAAACAGACTCGAGTCACCGACCTCGCCAGACGGTCCGACGGCTGATAATCGGGCTGGTGTGTCTCCTCTATAAGGCCCTGACATACCAACCCGATTATCGGCTGTCGGACAGTCTGGCGAGGTCAGTGCCTCGAGTCTGTTCGGTGGTTGCGTGCCGTCGTCAGTCTGATGAGCTGTCGGCCTTCATTTGGGCCGATTTGACATGTTGAATCGGAAGGCGGGCAGTCGGACTCAATGGCCAATCTTATTGGTGGAGCGCTAACCTAAAATGACAAGCGGGATGAGCCTGACTAACGCCTCTCAAAATCTGATGAAAATATTTAAACTGACCTTTGTTGATCTGAAATGAAGACAGATTCAGCAACTGCATGGCCTATTTCTCGCTTAAAATGTTAGAAACACGTTTCAGTGAACTATCTCTGTAAAATATGAGATCGTATTCTGAACGAGCCGCCATTATGCTCCGTTGTAAAATCTGGGAACAGCCAGACACGTGACGCTTTTGTCCAATAAGCTGCCGGTTTTCATTTTTTTTGGGCGACAATACAGATTACCGGCACCTGCTGTTATGGGGACGTCTTATGTCTCGCGCATGCGCAGAATGTACGCTCAAGTCGGCGTCGCTTCGGTGTGTTCTGAGGCACTTTTTTGACCAACTCGGGGAGGCGGTCAGTCCGACTGCCTTTTCTGCCGAAGGTCGGCCGTCGGGTTGGTGTGTCAGAGCCTTTATGATCTTGGAGTCCCTGTTTGTGCGGTGTTATATAAATGTCATGGATGGAGGGGAAAGTGGTCCCAATGAGCCTGACTGAGAGCTACCGAATTCTCAACTGAACTAAGAAAAGAACGGATCGTTTTATGAAAAGATTCTTTTCAGTTGTTCACTCAAAAGATTAGTTCCTTTGAACCAATCAGTCTCGAACGAACCAACACTAGTACGAGTCTTTGATGTTGAGATGATTAGACCAAGTCCAGAGTGTTTTTGGTGCACACCATTCACTTTTCAGTGTTTCCCCTACCAAAACGACCTCCAGCCCCCCCTGAAAGAATGAAAAAATTATATAATTAAGCTATACAGTATATTCCACACACAAAAAACACATACAGGCAATTCGCTTCTCGTTCCTCGCCTTAAAAGTTAAATTAATTTTAACTTTAGTGGCGCAACCTTGCCCCTATGTTCACCTGTTGCTGAGTAACGTACATTAACATTCCATGGTCTCGTGAATATAGCATAACTTTAGCAAGCTCCTTCGTAGCACTTAGTGGTAAAAAATGTTGAAGAGAAGCGGAGAAGATGACGAGCATAAACAGCCAAAAATTTGTTATTTTTTCTTAAAAGCAACAAAATCAACTCAAGCAAAGCCAGCCTCTGTGGGGACGCCTCCATGTTTGTTACCAATTATGCAGTAATAATTTGATTAGTCTATTTGATCTGGGCAGATCAGTAACACAAAAGGTAGGAAGAATAAACAGAAATGCAAGAAATAAAAGTAGTCTATAATAGTTTTTCTAAGAACACACAATCATTTAGCTGTACAATAAGAACAAATAACATATCAACGACAATAACATATCCAAATTTAAAAAGAAAAAGAAGTCAACAAATGCAATGTAAAATAAAATAAAAAAATTTTGAAATCTTGCCGTTTCCTGCCTTGGTTTATCTCTTGTCATTGTGTTTGTATCACAGAGTGACATAAGTGCATAAACCGAAGGTCCTCCTGCTGAGCTCAGACAGCACTCTGTATATGTGCGCAACAAACACACTTTTTTGTGTGTGTGTGTCCGCAGACAGCGAGGTCAAAGTGGTGCAGCGCAGTAGGAAGCCTGGCACATTTTTTTGGCTCATATGCTGCACCAAATTGATGGTTGTTTACCAACTGCTGGTGTTTGCATTGTAGTGTGTGAGCTATAGGCATAGACAAGATGTGAAGTGTTTTTTCCATTTTCACTACATCTCTAATTTACAAGGTGTTGTGCGTGTATCTTCGTAAATTGCATCCGTACAGACTTTCCTCTCTAAAGAAGGGCATTGTACTCGTGCTGATCTGCCAGTGACCTTTATCGCCTCCCTCTTGGACACCTTCATT
This sequence comes from Zingel zingel, assembly GCA_023566125.1. Taxonomy (NCBI): domain Eukaryota; kingdom Metazoa; phylum Chordata; class Actinopteri; order Perciformes; family Percidae; genus Zingel; species Zingel zingel. Next base: position 16,039,746 of record CM042324.1, read on the forward strand.
GACCGTGACAGGGCTGTTGATTAGTGCGGGTGTGCCTGCGAGACACTCCAGACAGCCCTAATCATTCTGCTATGGCAGAGGTTGAAAACACAGCTGGATCTTTCAAGACTTGTTATCTTCTGTTACAACATGACTGGCTAGTTGACTGGTTGGCAGTTAAACACCAGGGGAGTCAGAGAGGCATTCAGGACAGACTATCAGATCCCCAGGGTGCTAGTCCTCGACTCCCTTGGCTGGCTGCAAAGACATAGAGTCTGTCTGGCAAGCAGCTGCAGCAGCGTAGTCCAGGCAGTCTGTCACTGACAACAATGATGACAAGGAAAAGTCATGTTTGTTTAACCTTTATTTATCCACAGAGGGTTTGCCAAGCACCTAATCTCTGTTCAAACAAGTTGCAGCTTTACATTCATACAGTTAAATACTGTACATTCACACCCAAGAGGTTTGTAGTGGGCCTCTCTGAGCAGATCCAGCTCCACTGGAGTGAAGTGCCTTGCTTAAGTGCACCCCGGTCGTTGTTGTTAAGAAAAGAGTGCTACTGATTTTCTTTCACTGTTCAGATCAGATTCAGAAGTTTTGAATCACGAACTGAGAAGCTCCCTTTAACTTGATTTATTATTAGTTCAATATAATGTTTAAAGCTGTGCAGCTTTTCATCGGACATTGAAAACACACAATACCAAATATTATTGACATATATCTTAGGTTTGTGATGTTTTGTTTATTTAAAAAAAAAACTTTATTTATACAAACAGAATGAGGTTTTAACAGGTGTTTTGTCATAATCTGGAACAGCTGATCAATTGGGTGGCACAACTTTTGGTTGGAAAAAAAAGGCTAAATTGATATAGGCTATTAAATCAGCCATCGTCTTTTTCCTGCTCCAAGCTACCGATATTATATAGGGCTTTAAAAATCTACTATCAGTCTACCCCTAGTCCTCAGTGATATAGATATGTCCTTTTTATTCAGCAGTCCTAACGTTCTAACAATAAAAATTGTGGTAATTACCAAATAAAAAGAGACTAAATAAAAATAAATCTTAATAAAACAAAGTAATTATATTACAGTGTATTTCAACAGAAAGTTGTTACATACTGAATATATGAAGTATCATATCCTTTTATGATTTTATAATGTCATTTTGTCTACATTGCACAGGTGTAGCTTAAGTGCAGAGGTGGAAAGTAACAAATTTCAATTTACTCACGTGACCCTGAGTAGTTTTTTTTTCTGTAATTCTAATTTTTAAAGTAGTTTTTAAAATATGTACTTTTAATTAAGTATGTTTTGTTTGAAGTATTGTACGTCGCTACATTTTAAATCACATCCGTTACTGAAATAAAATGTAAATAAAAAATGCAGGGAAAACAATCGCACACCGGACCTACTGCAGTGAATAATGGGCAGGATGGGCAGCACTAGTTTATGTTAACTGGCATTAAAATCCCAAGATGGATCGAGACGGACAAGTCAGACACCAGTGGTGCAGACCAAGCTAAAAGCGAAACCCTGTTAAATTCTGCTGACGTTTAACTTGAAGGAAATGAAGTGAACCCCTGGCAATATTTGAGCCACCACTTTGGCTTCAAGTGCATGAAAGGCAACAGCTTTATTATGCAGTGTAAGCTGTGTTTGGCCAGAGAGACCTAACTAGCAGCTGATTAAAAACTTAACATCAAACCTATGAAGTTTTCATAGTTTAGTAAAAAACTTTGCTCAAATTAGCCAAAAAGACATCGGTGCATGACATTGCTAATGCTGGTTCGACACTACGCCTGCACGCAGATTTGATCACATCCTGCCAGGTGAACAACAATCTCATCCAAACCTTTGTACTACTGATGACCTGTGGTAAACCTTGTCATGCTCATTTCTTAGCCTTTTGACTTTGACTCCCTTTCTGTTCCCTTATGGCCCATGTCTTCTCATTGGCATCTCTCCCGTCGCTGGCTTTGAGCTAAGATGTGGAAATGAAAGTGCTTTGTAGATAAGCGGTGTACTCCAAGGCGTTATGAGTCTATAGGCTGTGCAGATGTAGCACTAGAGAGGGGAAAAGGTCAAGATAGATTAGGGGATTTATATACTGATGCTGTGTGAATCTGAGAAGATGCAGAGGTTGCTGTGTACTTTGGGTTTTACCTCATCAAAGTTTGTACTCGCCGCATTGTGAGTGTGGGGATTGTACAGATGGCTTTTCAGGAAATAGGTCAATATGGTTGACACACAAAGCCATGGTCATATATCTGTTATGAGAAGAGACTTGTTATAAAAATATTATGTAAGCCAGGTTGTTTAACCCTGTTGCCAAGGTGAAGGGTTGGGGTCAGTTCATTTTCAGTTAATTCAAAACAAAAGTTGAATAAAGCTTCACTTTCAGTGTTTTTGTTATGCATACAGTGCGGCTAAGGACTTATTTAAAGCAGGTCTAATCACTATTTTTGGAAGAGATCACATCACTATTTGTTTGTGAAAATTGTTGTAGTAGTAGTCGTTGTTATGAATATACAGAGACGTTGCTGAACGTGCGGTCTTTTCTTAGCAGTACAGGCACTGACTAAAACATTTTGTGTGCGCATCTTCAGGGTTTTCAGCCATGCCTTCACCTGTTGCAGCAGTCCTCTTTGTCTCCGAAGCTGTACGCTGCTGTTGTCCTCTCTCAGCGGTGATGTAAAACGCATCACTTGAGCTGTTGTGCGCGAAAGTCGCCGGACTACACCATTTTGTAAACATAGCCATGACGAATACAAAGAATTTTGTGGAGCCGACTCATTTGGCAATGGCTTGAATGTAATGGACGTTCATTCATATAAAATAGTTGCCCACTATACTTTAGCTTTAAAGTTAGTTAAACAGTTGCACAAAAGACCTTAGCAACCAAAGTAAGCAAAAAAAACTAATGGTACCTCTGACTCTATCTTAACAGCAACATGGCTGAGTTTTAAGGTTCTAGTATTTCTTTGTTGAAGAATCCTAAAAAAGGTGGAAAATAACTTCAAACGCATCTTCAAGTTGTAATTTGTAGCACCAACACACATTGTTATCATGCACACATTTTCTTGAAATTTGTTTCTAATCAGTGTTTTTTCCCTTTTGTTCTATAGGCTGAACTGCACTCCCTGTGCAGGGCTGTGTCCCAAGGTATGTATGGGTTTAAAAACTGTGGACTCAGTCACTGCTGCCCAGGCTTTGAGAGGCTGCACAGTTCTCAACGGGAGCCTGGTCATCAACCTGCGGGGAGGAAGTGAGTGTCTGTGGTTTATTTTATGGAATGAGGTTACAGTATAGAACAGAACAACAAAAAATATTTGATTGTAATAGAGCATCTTTGTTATTAATAAGTAATAACCAACCATCAAACTGTTAATGATATTTAATAATACTCAGGAGGGTTAACCAGCCAGCTCTCTCAATAATGTTTCCTATTATTGTCAGGAGGCAATGCTAATTGCCAAATTTCATATGCCTCCATAAATCTGGACCTCTATCACTTACCGGTACTTGTTACTTTGTTCATCTATGAACTAAGTTAGCATTTGCACTTTGTTTAGCTAATGTTAGCCAGCAATATCTCTGTTGAGACATCTGACATTCATTTGGAGATAAAAACCATGTTAGTAAGAAATAATTCTTCAGCCTCTCATCATGATTTACGTGCCGGACCCGCCCTGTTTGGTCATGCATCATGGTGTAGCCGCTATCTTGGATCAAACAGGGGCTTGAGTTGAGCTGTATGCAGCTGCTGGACAGAGACATGCTCTGTTTAGAGACCAATATCAAGAAAAACAAATGTGCACATTTAAATCAAAAACATCATTCAACATCACATCATGTTTTTATTTTATTTTGTGGAAGGACTTTTTCAGTCAAAGGTGAAACAATGCTGATAAGAAGTTATAGTTGCCATGCCCGCTCCATTAACGTCAATAGAAGTGGCAACACCAAAGTCTGGCACCACTGCAGTATATATGTATGCTGTAGAATCAGAAGTCACTTCAAGGCTTGTGTCTTGGTTTTCTGTAGACAACATAGCAGCTGAACTAGAGGCCAGTCTGGGCCAGCTGGAGGAGATCACTGGCTACCTGACAGTGCGACGTTCCTACGCCCTCGTATCCCTCTCTTTTTTCCGCAAACTCCGTGTTATTCGTGGAGAGGAACAGGAAATCGGGTAAGACTCCATCCTCTGAGCCTCATCTCATCCTCGCCATGTCTGAGCCTCCTCCTGTAATTATGAGTTAAAAGCGGAAGGACTGACCTTTTCAAAATGTCTTTATGTGGTAACTGTTTTTGATTAAACGTTCCCAAATCATATATGAGGCTTCATTCAGACAAGCACAATGGGCTACACTTACAGTAGAAATGGCAAAGGATAGGCATACGATGCAAATTGTAGGCTAACTGTGCTGAAATACTTTTCTGTTGTTACTTTTTAATAATATCCTCAGCTAAATGTGATATGTTTCATGATAATATGTTTCATGCAATCTTGTGTGTTCTTTTCCAGGAATTACTCATTCTATGCCCTGGACAACCAGAACCTGCGGCAGCTCTGGGATTGGTCCAAACACAAGCTGACCATCCTGCAGGGACGCATGTTTTTCCACTACAACTCCAAACTCTGCATGTCTGAGATCCGCAAGATGGAGGAAGTGACTGGGACCAAAGAGCGGCAAGTCAAGAACGACATCGCCTCCAAAACCAACGGAGACCAGGCCTCATGTAAGAACCTCCTGAAGACATGTCAGTTGTTGCAGGAGTTACTATGGCAACAGAAAACACCAGAGTCCGCCCTGGTACATATGCAAACATAGTCATAATTATTGTTATGATGGTCATTTCCTGTACCTCTGTTTGCAAATGTCTTCCGGCATACTGTACCTTTTACTGATTAAACAGGACCAACCAAAAGAGCAAAGCACCAACAACTGTTAACATGGTAACACAGTGACAGAGGTGTTTTTGACCTTTCCATCGTAAACTACTTGTTTGATTCAAGTTAAAGGAGAATTCCGGTCAATTCCAACACGTAGCTCTGTTGTTTTTAAATTTGGAGTGCTGTCAGTAGCGAGAAAAATGAAAACAATCGGTGCTGCCTACACTGTGTTATCCTCCTACTAGCATTAGCACCCAACAGGCTTAAACAGGGCAAGTTTTAAACTTGTTTTTAGCCTCTCAACATGTTAAAATGTCATTAAAAGTGCCTACCCATGTGAAGTGATTCCTTCCGAGTGAACACAGTGAATCTGGCTGCAGTAGATGTGAAAGAAATGCATAAAAGTTGTGCTAATTCAGCTCTGTTTAGTTCTGGTGTTGATACTGCAAGGAGTGCTTTGGGACCGTCTACAAACTACAACACTGAAAAGAGATGCAAACATTTTCAAAAATAGGCATATGCTTATTTTTTAAAAGTAAGTGCTGTAGTACAACTAGCAGGAGACGAGTTATAATTGAGGGAAGTTTGGAGACACTACCGTATTTAATCATTAAATTAATGGCCTACATATTTGTTTTGTATCTCTTTTCTGTGTTGTAGTTTGTAGACGGTCCCTAAGCACTCGTCTTAACGCTGTCTCTACGCCGGAACTAAACAGAGCTGAATTAGCACAACTTTTATGCATTTCTTTCACATCTGCTGCACACAGATTCACTGTGTTTACTCGGAAGGAATCACATGGTTAGGCACTTTTAATGACAGTTTGAACATGTTAAGAGGCTAAAAACAAGTTTAAAACTTACCCTGTTTAAGTCTGTTGGGTGCTAACGCTAGCAGGAGGATAACACGGTGTAGGCAGCACCGATTGTTTTTCTTGCTACTGACAGCACTCTAAATTTACAAGGAGATAATCTCTCTTTCATATGTTTTGATATGTTTCCTTTATTAGCCTGACATAAGAGAGAGGTAGTAAATAGATGTGACTAGTATCTCTCTATAACACAGATGGAAAAACTTACATAATTTCTCGCTTTACTTTGAGCTTTTCCTGCTGTTTATTGCTTTTAACTGATTAATGTCTTTTCTAAGGTGAGAACCATGTGTTGAAGTTTACCCAGATTCGAACCATGAGCGATAAAATAATGGTCAAGTGGGAACCCTTCTGGCCTCCAGACTTCAGAGACCTGCTGGGTTTCATGGTGCTCTACAAAGAAGCGTAAGTAAATCATCATTAACAATCAGACTTGGATCTCTGCCAGACTAATATTGTTTTCAGCTGCTTTATAGATAAGAAAGCGATACATATATATATATATATATATATATATATATATATATATATATATATATATATATATATATATATATTAGTGCTGTCAAACGATTAAAATATTTAATCGTGATTAATCGCATTAATGTCATAGTTAACTCTCAATTAATCACTATTTTTTTTATCTATTCTAAATGTCCCTTGATTTCTTTTTGTCCCATTATTTTTTCTCATTTTAATGCTCCTAACATGGAAAAGTGGATCGGCTTGCTTTGTGCTTTTGTCGCCTGGCTTTGAAGAGGGGGCGGAGAATTCGCATCAGCTGTGTGCTTGGCCATCAAGTGGCATTTCAGACTGGACGTGCTGCGATAGCTCAATTCACGACGACAAAACACACAGATCACTTTGGTCTTGACAATGGAACCATTTGGCAACTTTTTAAAAGTAAACTTTCCATTCAGAATCTTATTGGCATCCATTTTGGCGTCTCGCGCTCGCCATCCACTCAAAACGTAACGTTATCCTACTACTCTTTGGCCGGCTCGCAAGCCCAAACAAGTGTGTGCGCCGTGCCTGTTGTTTTGTTTCTGGTCTAGCTAGATCCGGTGTGGTGGTGTAGTTTTTCTAACGTTACTAGTTGTTGCAACAGCATGTGAAAAAAAACTACAAAGTTTGCTAGGCCAAAAAGAACGTTAATCTTGCGATAAAAAAATTGCCGCCGTTAAAATGGGTTTGCGTTAACACCGTTAATAACACGTTTAACTGAAAGCACTAATATATATATATATATATATATATATATATATATATTTATATCATGCATTTGTGCATTTTCAAAACGCACCTGCCTGTAGTACCGTGACTATGACAACAAATATGAAGTAACCTGTTGGCTTCAGTGAGGCACCACAAATGAACTAATGTTTTTCACAATTTGGTTATATGGGTTGCATTTGAATTAATTTGAAGAGATTATTTGTTAGCTCTCATTTGTTTGAACCTGCAGTACTAATTTCAGTACTTTGTAGGGCTGCCACTTTTTTATTTTTTTATTTTTATGAATAATACCTACAGAGTACTGCAATCAGAAAAATATCCTCCCTTTGATCCAGCATCATTTTGAGGGTCTCTCTGACTGGTCAGATAAATACAATGATAAATTGCTGTAAAACAAAACCTCACACTGAAACTCAATATCCTTTCTCAACTGGAATACAATTTAGGCCTACATATAACAATTGTTTCTTTCGTATACTGTTATTGTTTTCCCCAACAATAGACCTTTTCAGAACGTAACCGAGTTTGACGGGCAGGACGCCTGCGGCTCCAACAGCTGGGTGATTGCTGACGTGGACCCTCCTCGTCGAGCCACAGAGGGGGACAAAGAGCAGTTAGAGCCAGGTCATCTCATCCTGCCACTGAAGCCCTGGACGCAGTACGCCATTATGGTGAAAACCCAGCTCTCAGCCTCTGACGAGCACCAGGTCCACGGAGCCAAGAGCGAGATCATTTATGTTCGCACCAACGCCACCAGTAAGACTGATTGATTGAGATTTGTCTTGTTCACTGGTTCTTTAGTAACATCCCCTTGATATATTTTACCAATCTATTGGATTTGGAATCAGTCTGTGCAACCTGTAACTTAATGTGTAGCTATTATCACTGGTTCTGCTTTAGTTTCCACTGTACTGTAAGTTCCTGAACCTAAATTTCAGCAATTCTCAGTAGGTGGCACTAAATCTAAGTTACAGGTATTCACAGAGACATTGAATGTAGAGTTGTTCTAATACTGATACCAATATTGGAAAAAGCCTCCGATGCTGCCTAAAATGCTGGTATCGGCGAGATGAACCCATCTTAGCCCCGAAGAAAATCAACTACTATACTTTAATAGTTTTACTGGAATAAAGTAAAACTTTAAAAAATTAGCCGTTTGCTAATGTTAGCGCTCCGCTAGCTCATTAACAGGCCAAACTGGAAATTAATTCTTCTTTGTCACTCTAAAAACAGTAGCCTACACAGAAAGCTGCACTGGCAGCTACTGTTTTTGAAGCAGCGAAGAAGAATTAATTTCCGGTTTGGTCTGTTCGCAGAGAGTGTAACAGAGTGTATTATCGTATTGTCAGACCTATCTCCACAGCGCTGTGTCAGTGATAAAAGGAGTGTAATGTTACACTCCTGACGTTAGCAAAATGTCCACAATTTCACAATAATTTACACTGGAAAATCCCACCAGTGAAACAGCAATGTGTACGGTATGCAAGCTTCAGTTTTGAGGAGTGGCACTAATGTTGCCAATTTAAGTTTGGCTACTGTTTATACTGTTACTTTACTATTTAAAATGTCTTTTATTTTACTAAATTGTGGATGCACAGTTTTTTGGAATTGTTCTTTATTTCTAGATATATTTACTTATTTTGATATGGTAGCAATCATATCACATCCATGCATGGTTAGTGGTATATATGCATTGGAATCAGATCGGTACTCGATATCGGCTGATGTACAAGTTTAGGTATCGGAATCGGTATCCGGAAGGAAAAAATGGTATCGGAACACCTCTAATTGAATGCAATTAATAACTCTTAAATGTTAGCGAAAAAGCTAACCACTGTGTAGAAGTGTGTTTATGTATACAGGTGGTATTCTGATTCAAAATACCTGACATTTTACAGTAACGTTGGGGTTGCATATGTATGTTTAGTACATATATTTTTGCAAGTATAAAAGAAACAGCTACCTGAAGCATTGTTTTTTTTTTTTTTTGACATTTATGAAAAATGTTCCAAACAGTGGAAACCCAAGTTTGAACCTCAAACCAAAGCCTTACAGGTTAGTAAAAGTTGAGGTTATTAGAAGCTCCAGGTTACGGCTCGTGAAATTCTCCTATGCTATAATTAAAGTATTTTTAGGATTGACTTGAATACACATTTCTTGTGGTGTTACTATCATTGACTAGTGGACTCAGTGTTATGTGTGTCAGTCTGGCAGCTGCCAAAATGTCCTTGGCACAAGAACAGGGAAGAGGAAGACAGATGGCATGATCTGCCTGGGGTGCCACCGACCAACAGGGTGCTACTGCGTGCAAGGTGTCTGCATCAGTCTGTCACGCAGCAGTCATAAATCTCTTCCCCAGTACTTAATTGTACTTTGCCACCCACAGTGTGCGTCGTGTGCAGTTTGAGTTTGTCGCAGTCATTATTACCTGTCTAACCGGCTTCCTTTAACACAATGTGCTCTTCCTTTCTGATAAACCACATCATACATGGCATCCCTCGCTCACACGAAACAGGCCTCCAGCAGAGACGCATCACTCAGTCAGTCAGCCGTGTCAAGGGAGGGTTGTTTTCTGTCTGTCTAGCAACCGCTCCGGGTTCCTGGTCTGTATCATGTCTAACCAGCATACCTCATCAGAAGGGCAAAGCTGTCATTACAAATAAGCTGTTGCTGGACAATGTGGTCGGACCAGTGTGTTGCATCGTCATAAAACGCAGACAACACAATCACACTGTGACATCAAAGCTCGGTTTTTGTTTCTCCTTAGGGTTCAGTCTGATATCCCATTGCACCACACCTTCCTCCCAGTTGTTCTCCTCCACACACACTTTTCTTATGAAGTACAATTGTCAACAATTTGTTCAATGATATGTTTGGTCTTCTCAGAACTCCTAATCCACTTCAGGCCAGGACACTGTTAAGATGTAAAGTGTCTTTTATTTACCTCCCACTCGGAAATCTGATTCATACATCAACTCAAAAGACTGCTCACCAGACAGTCAGGTGTACAGTGATGCCAGTTAGTGTTCCTGCCACATGTAGCTGGTGACCTCTTTTTGTGCTAGCACAGAAGACGCACTTCATCAGCTGCCCACAGCTGATGCAAATCAGAGATCACAAAGCACATTTAGATGTATAATAGGATAAAAACAATGGTTATGTAGCTGCAAAAGACATTTTTAACTGCATTTAATTCTCACCAACAACAATCACTTGGTACCCCATCCTGCTTTTGCAAATCACACAGTGACTCATGTTTATTATGCCTCCTGTGTTGTGCTGCTAATCTGTGTTCACTAAGTAGGATTGAATTAAGAAAAGAAAAATATAAGTCATGTTTCTTTTGCAACTTGAAAATACATTTTCCTGTAACATATATGTATGTAGAATGTAACACTGTTATATAAACATTGTCGACAAGTTACAACTGATGTAAAAAAATCACTTAAGGCGATTCTAAATCGATCAATCTAAAATAAGGGTAAGAAAAAAAATTCAATGAGAATGTTAAATTGACTTCTTATATTTTAAGTATTATTTGAAATGTATTTTCTCACAGCCATATTTTAAAATATTTAAAATACCACACCTTCCAAAACTACTGAAAACCAGAACTGAAACTAAATCTAAACCACAGCTTAACTAAAACTACAAAAGCCACACTGGAAAACATGATTAAACTAAATCAAGACAAACACCAGTGAAAAAAAATGCAAACAAAACAAACGAAATTTGGACATGCAGCACTAATTTTAATCACTCAGATGTACAAGAGAAAAACACATATATCAAGTAGTGTAATAAACAAAAACTGCAAATTCCCAGAGCAGGCAGCTGTTGGTCACAGAGCCAACACCCTGCCAGTAAGTGTGTTTCATTAGTTATACTGTAACGTGAAATGCAAATTAGAATGAAAGGGTACTTCTCCCCTGCTATCTTTAATAATTTCCAGTGATTCATTTGTAGAAATTAGCTAAGTGTGACACCAATGTATCAGGATTTTTCTAGATCTAGCTCTTAGATATTTTTTTGTGTTTCAGGACTTAAAGTTGTTTTCTGTAGTGAAATAATATTGAGCATCCCTTTCACATGAGAGAAACGCAGACCTTTTTTCTTTTCTTTTTTTTTAAACTCGCTTAACTGGAGTATTGTGATCAGTCGAAGTACATGTAATATTCTCACTTTACTTAGCTGTACAATCAGCTTATGGTTTGATATACTGCCAATTTTTTTTTTTTAAACAAATTGACCAAAGACCTTTGTATTACTGAATATTAGCTTGTCAACATTTTCAGGCTGCAGTTTACACTGCTGCCCATTCAGTGTTATTGTAGGTCATTTAAGTGTCTCAGCTGACATTTGACACCAGAGTGGATGTATTCATAATGTAATCTTTACGTTGTTTTAATGTGTGTACCTTTTTTCTCACTTATTTCTACTTTGTATTTTTAAGATATTTATGCTTTGTGTTTTATGTTTTTGTTGTCTCTGTTAAGCAACCAGCTGTCCTTCAGAGACAAATACAGGGGTTGATGGATAAACAAACAAAAGTATGCTTTAAGAGGCCCTTATTACTTGTTAAACCTCTGTATTTGTGTGACGTCTCCCCAGAACCCTCAGTCCCACTGGACCCCATTTCCTCGTCCAACTCTTCCTCCCAGATCATCCTCAAGTGGAAACCTCCCAACGACCCCAACGGCAACATCACTCACTACCTGGTCTTCTGCCAGCGCCAGCCTGAAGCCAGCGAGCTTTACAAGTTTGACTACTGTCAAAAGGGTGAGCCACATTGTTTATCGTCGGCCTGTTGTTGTGTCTGCTTCTGTGTTTGTGGTTTTATGTGTCTGAGAGCGAGAGAGAGAAAGAATGTCTTTTGCAATCTTTACATTGGCAGAAGAGCTCTTCTCAAAAAGCTCTTGGCTACTTCAAGTTGCTCCTGTCTCCCAGGACACTCTGTGATGACTGTGATCTGAATCTACTTGATGGGTAATCCTATCAAGATTTTATTTTAGATTTTCCAAATATAACTAGCGATCCACATTATTTACAAATTAACAAAACAGAAGTACACAATCAATCAATGAGGCTTTGCTTACTTCATGTACATAACACACTATCAAGACTGACATACCTAAAGTCAACACATCTTCCCCTTTTTTCATTTTTCATTAGCTGTAGAAGCCCTGGCAGAATTTTCTTAACCCAAAGAGTCATATTTTTAATTAAATGAAAACATCAAAATCACTAAAACTGGAGTTAAAATGTCCAAATGACAACATAAATATGTCTAAAGCACACTGTTCATGGTGTCTCACTCTCAGCAGGATGGACAGAAAAGCATCTGTAGAATTAGTTTTATCTTTGAGAACATTTTAAGCATAGTGACCCCTTGTGAATTGAACCAAGTGCTACTCTGTACCCACCGAGCAAGAAAATAAAGTGCAATTAAGGTGAATCGTTTGTAGGGTTGGGCATCGAGAACCGATTCCTACTTGGAATCGTTTCAAAAATTACAATTCCATCGGAATCGTTTCTTTATTGGAATCGTTTAGAGGATTTGGTTTCAAATCCGATCATCGCTTCCCAATTTAACATGCGCAAGTTTTGGTTTCCGAAGCGGCCAGGCGCTTGTTGTGTTGCAGCCTTGGAGCTCAGTAAGCGGTGCTCTAGTGGGGCTTTATTTTACGTTGAAAAAGCTGTAAAACTGCAAACCACCACTGACTCAAAATAAAACGTTCCTCTTATTTGTGAAAATAAGCATGTGACCCGTTTCAATTCCACCCCTCAAAGAATCGGAATCGAGAATCGTCAAGAACCGGAATCGAAAGGAAGAATCGGAATTGGAATCAGAATGAATGCCCAACCCTAATCGTTTGTTTGCGTAGTATTATGTCGCTTAAACTATGTGAAACCTGGCACTAGGACATCAGGATCTTCCTCTCACTCCGGCTCGGGTTCAGGCAAAGTTCAGCTGGGTTATTCCTGTCACAGCTACGTGGATGCCCTGCCATCAGTGTCCTTCCATGTCAGCACACAACAGAGCCCAAACTTACCTCTTTTAAACTCCCATAACTCCCACACAGTCTGCGGGGAAGTTGTGTCACTGGTAATTTATCTCCAGTAGAGAGGGTGAAGACCAGGGGATGCCAATGATAGACATGCCCCTCAGGTGTGTGTGTGTGTGTGTGTGTGTGTGTGTGTGTGTGTGTGTGTGTGTGTGTGTGTGTGTGTGTGTGTGTGCGTGTGCGCGCGTGTGTAAGTTTGTGTGTGTCTAAGTAGTGTGTACTTGGATACTTTTGCATAAAACTGAGTTATGTTTTTGTCGCAACAGTCATTCCATTCTGTCTGACTGTATCTTTTTCTCTCTGGTTGCCATATCTGACTCCATTTCACCAGGGATGAAGTTGCCGTCACGAGTGCCCACTCAGGTCGACAGCGACGAGGAGCAGAAATGGAACCAGACGCAGGAGCAGGGCCCGGGGACACGATGCTGCGCCTGCCCGAAAACCGACAAGGAGCTCAAGAAGGAGAAAGAGGACTCAGAGTACCGCAAAACCTTTGAGAATTATCTCCACAATGAAGTCTTTGAGATCAAGTAAGACAACATTTTTAAGAATTAAATGTAAGAAAACTGTAGCGTTACTTAACTTTGGGTTTGAGTCAAGTTGGATTAAATCAGAAAGGCATTTCTTTTCTTTGTCTTCATGTTGTCAAACTCGATCCAGTTCAACATACTAAATTCTTCTATAATGTTGTATTTAAGTGTTACTGGAGTACCAGGGACTCAGCTAAAACTGAAACAAGTTTCAGACACTTACTGTATCCGACAAGCAGTTCTCACGGAGAATACTGGCAGTTTAACTCCTTTTTTTATCATTGTGGCTCCAACTACTGCTCCCTGCAATCTCCATTATCTAATTCTTTTTTTCATTTTTTTTTTATTTTGCTTCTATCCTCTGAATGTCTAATGCTGTTTTTAAAACTTAAAAACTCGCCTTGCCTTGTTTAGACGCTCAAGAGAGCGACGCTCTGTGGTGGGCATTGCCAACCGAACACAACCCTTCCTGACCACCGCCCCCAGCCCTCCCCAGGGCACAGGCATCCCCGAGGACGAGGAAACCTTTGAAAGCACAAAGACAGTGGTTACTGTCCACGCCCACGCCAAGGAGTCCACTGTCATTTCCGGCCTGCGCCACTTCACCAGCTACCAGATCGAGGTCCACGCCTGCAACCACCTGACCGACCCGGCCCGCTGCAGCATGGCAGCGTATGTCAGCGCCCGCACAATGCCTGAAGGTATGGAGTTAAGCGAGATTATTGCTTCTGTGGGGGCTCTACGCAGAGCTTACGCCGTAGCTTACGTAAGTAGCCTGAGGTTTATACTTGTGCGCTGGTGTCTGCGTTGTTCTAGCGCATCTCTTTAAGAGACTAGCAGAGCCGGCATGTGTGTATGCAGGGGAGTGTGTGGTAGAGAGAGTGACAGGGTTTAGTTTCAGAGCGAGTACCGTCTCTGGAGGCATAGACAGAGAAACAAAGTCTGCATCGCCACGACGTGTAGTTACATTTTTTGAGAGGGGCACGTCAGGCTTTGGCGTAGGGTTCGGCTTAGGGTCCGTATCTACATGTACCTATGTGCGTACCTACGGCGTGGATTTAACGCAGAAGCATAAATCCTGCTTTGTAACTGTTACTAAGGAGCGGGAGGGTGTGGGTCTATGTAATGAAACCACATCACCATCAAGAGGGTCGTAGCCGCCTTAGCCTAGAGATTTTTCCTTTTCTGAATCTTGGTAAATAAAAAAAAATAAAAACTCACATCTTAAAGATTCTGGTATGTTTGTTTGGCAACAAACAACTTGTTTATTCACAGTGCAACTTGTCCACCAACAATTGAGTTGGCAATTCGGGTGTGATATGCTAGTAACTAATGTGTCCTCAAGCAGAGATGAAAAGTGAGATACAGAGGTCTGGTAAACTCACTTCTTTCTAACTCCATATCCTCAGATTTTTTTTTCATTTTAAACTTGTCATCCAACTGCATGTTTCAAAAAGAACTACATTAAATTATAGAGGTAATATATATACATATATATATATATATATATATATATATATATGTGTGTGTGTGTGTGTGTGTGTGTGTGTGTGTGTGTGTATATATGTGTGTATATGTATTGTATTTTTGATAATGATTTAGCTTTTTGGCGTTTGTTTAATAGAGGACAGTGTAAAGACAGACAGGACGCAGAGAGAGAGAGAGACCATTAGGCCAGCTGGATGCCTCTACATCTCACCTATTTACGCCAAACAACCCTGAGTTTTAATAGAAGTATGATTTATGAAACCACGTGACTTTGTTCTCCGCAGACAAAGCTGATGACATCGAGGGTCCCATCAGATACGAGGTGACAGAAAATGCAGTGCATGTCACGTGGCAGGAACCGGTGTCCCCAAATGGTATGATCATCCTGTACGAGGTCAACTACAAGAGGCTGGGAGACACAGAGGTGAAGACACACACACACACACACACACACACACACACACACACACACACACACACGCGCGCGCGCACACATTCTCGTTGGGTCAGTGGGTACATTAGTTCACTGTAAGTTCACCACAACACATAAACGTACGCTCATTCGTACTCAGAAAGCACTGTTTATATTTCCCTTTCTCATTGAACACAAGAGCATGAACTACTAATGAAAGACAATTTACCTGAGAACCAAATTAAATGTATCCATCTTAAAACTATTCATGCAGGACCCACAAATAAGAGAGGCAATACTTATTACTTGACTTGGATTTCGAAATTTGGCCTTGGGGCCTCCCTAATGTCATTTGGTTGCTAAACTTAATAAAAACGTAATTTTAGTGTTGCACCATGTTTTAGTTGCTATGGGGACAGGTCTACAAAACATCTGGCTAATGCTGCAGACTGTTATTTACTGTGGAAAACATTAAAAAAACAACTGAGATATTCCCATAGTGGAAACATAAAATAACATGAAACGCTATCCTATACAATGAGTCAAAACGTTATTTTAAACATAGAAATTATGAAGCAGCCATTTGCTGTTCCTCGTTTGTTGTCCACTGCCTAAACCTCAGCATTGGTCTTCTGCAGGAGCTGCACTACTGTGTGTCAAGGAACATGTACAGAGATACCCGGGGCTGCAAGCTGAAAGTGATGCATCCTGGGAACTACACGGTGAGGATCCGGGCCACCTCACTGGCCGGGAACGGATCCTGGACCGAACCCACGTACTTCTACATCCAGGATTCAAGTAAGTGTCCATCTGCCATGAAGACAAACCAAGACAAAACTTGAGCTGTGTTCCAAATCCATACAGCATTCAGATTCTATACAGTATGTCCCACATACTAATAATCATACTGTTTTAGCAGGTAGTACACAAAAACATCAACATACTTTACCATTTTATACTAACAGTACACAGTGTGACATTGGATGTCAATCAAACGGCAACTTTGGAAAGCTACTGACAATTAAACTTTACAACATCAAAATTGTTTCCCTAATAATTAACTTCTACTTATTTTTTGGTTTTTAGAGCTGGTTCACCACCGCTCTATTTATCTAATTTATTTCCAGCTCTGAGCAGCTCCTTGCAGAAGCCTCGTTTGACTTAGTCCTCTTAACCATTATTTCAAGATCAAAAGATTATACCAATTGTACTTGAAGCAGATTATCTTCACAGAGCTGCACATTGATCCTAGCTGCAGTTTAATGTGTGGGTTTCATAAGAGCTTGTTTTTGTTCTTCACCTGAAATGTGACTCTCGGTCTATGGCCGGATGTGTTGAACAGGCGATCCTCTCTATGTTGTGAAGATCATTATTGGACCGATCATCTGCTTTGTCCTGCTGCTCTTTGTGGCCGTGGCAGGATTCGTCATGTTCAGGAAGAAGTACGCAATCAGCACATTCTGTTCAATACTGTTGTTCATTTTCAAATTATTTTATATTTTGTCTGTTTTTATTAAATACTTCTCTCTTTTTCCTTCTAGTCAAACTCAAGGACCTAGTGGTCCCATCTACGCCTCTTCAAACCCAGAGTATCTGAGTGCTAATGACAGTAAGTAAAGGGTTTCAACCATTTCAATCAATAACATAGAAGCTGACTTTTTATTTTTTTGCTTTCATAATTTTGATTTTAAGGGGTTATGGCGCTTTACTCAAAAGTATACCTACACCTCTGAGCTACAGTAGCTAAGGAGGTACTATATGGGGACCACAAGAACTGTGATTGGTCAGCTTGGGCTGCTTGTGTTTTCTGATGCCGGTAGAGATTGCTGATAGGGAAAACAGCAGTAAGCAAGTTTATGAAAAGACCTTTTTCAGTAACACACACCTGACAAATACATCTCCACTGTAAACCCTCTGTTCACCACAGTCACTGCTTCTTTCTATCACAGTGAATTAAAGATAATTTCAAAGCAGTCGTCTCCAATACAGTAACAAGAAAGGTCATGGTCACAATTTACAAGTGAGTTCAGGTGCAGAGCTTTATAAATCACTTTATTACATTTTAACACTGGTAATTGTGATAAGTTCCTTGTTTTTACTCTTAACTGTCTGCTTTTAATGTCTTTACATGCACTTAGGGAATGTGATTATTCCCAGATTTCAGGAGTAACCCTATTTCTGAAACCTTTGTGAATGAAAAATTTAATTTTCCCTGAAAGAAATCCTGTTTAGACAGGTAGATTTCTCTCGTATTATTTGGCAAATGGTTTGTGCACGTGCACATGACAAAGTCAGTGAGTAAATATTTTTGCTCTACTCAACTTCCTCAGTAAAAATTTAAAAAAAAGAGCCCAAAATCAATTCAAGCTGCAGCACAACGTAATATAAACCAGATTTTATTTTTTAACATTTCATTTACATACAAATAAGGCTTTGAAAGATGCAAGGGAATAGCAGAGAAATCTGGCTAGGGATGAACTGCATTATCACATGATTAACTAACTGGCTTTCTCATGTGAACTCAGTCATTATAAGTTGCATGTGTAACATGTTTCTGTCAATTTTGCCTGCAGTGTATGAGGAGGACGAGTGGGAAGTGGGCAGAGACAAGATCCACATTTTGAGGGAACTGGGTCAGGGCTCCTTTGGCATGGTCTACGAGGGCATCGCCAAGGACATCATCAAGGGCGAGGGGGACATGCACGTAGCGGTGAAGACGGTGAACGAGTCGGCCAGCCTGAGAGAGAGAATTGAGTTCCTGAACGAGGCCTCGGTCATGAAGGCCTTCAGCTGCCACCATGTGGTAAGGAGAGATAACATTTTCTGAAACTTGCCTTGTACATAAACACGAGGCATTGTTGTGTCAGTTTTTGTTACTGACAATGTGTAAAAGTGCTGGCTAGGGTGTGAATCTATGAACCCTACCGGAATGTTTTAACTGTCAATAATAAGACACAGTACCGATCTAGAAAAGTAAGTACTAAATGTACCATCATGGGCAAATACCAGACCTGTCCCACATTTAACTGTGTGAAGGGCAACAGTATCACGTTGCACCAGACCAGTCGTCTGTCAGATAATTCCACATGTATTCAAACCAGACTATACTGTATATTGAAATGAAAACCCCTTCCTCAATGTCTCCCAGGTGCGTCTGCTGGGCGTTGTGTCTAAAGGCCAGCCCACCCTGGTGGTGATGGAGCTGATGACCCACGGAGACCTGAAGAGCTTTCTGCGCTCTCTACGACCGGACGCTGAGGTAATGAGATTACAACACTCACCCCTGAATTACAAACCCAAGCTGAAGTGTTTGAGATATGCTCATATTTGGTTTGGGTTTAGTGATCTTGCAACAGTATACAAGCAGAAGTACTCTTATCTTCTGCCATGCGCTTCTTTTTCTTCTTTTCACTTCTGCTTTTTATGTAGATAAATGGTGCAGTAGTCCTTTGTTGCATTTTTTTAATCAGTATTTCTGATGGTTTCTTTTTTTTTTTATCTCTGCATGGGAAATTATTTTTACAATAAAGGGCATTAATACAGGACTTCTCAACTATCAGTGGTTTACACACACACACACACACACACACACACACACACACACTAACTCACCCTAAGATAAGTTAGGATCTACTTTGGCACTATATGCACTTGAAAGGTGCTATATAAATACACTTAACTTTACATGTAAAAGTGCAGTGGTTCCTCAACTTCTATCCTTACAACAGATGTATAAACAGTTTTTCAATGTTTAAATTAACTGGCAGTTAACACATTAAGTAAGAGTTACTTTTCTGCTGACACATTTCACTCAATCTGCTATTTCCCTCCCAGACAGATTGTTGTGGATTCAGGACTAAATCACATCTACCAAATGTAATTTAAGTAGACAAGGAACTGTGTGGCCAAATATGGATCTATTTGTGTGGCGTTAACACAATAACTGAAGCTGCTATACTGTTTCAATTACTGTTGCACAATAACTAAATTCCACATTGATTTTACTTTTGATAAGTGTCATCTTCTGTGTGTAAATAAACAGATGGCACTTGGATTGGAATAGGAGGACGAAGGACTGAGCACTTGGACAAAGGAGTTTAGCAGTTAGCACTAAAGTCAGCTGAAAATATCAAACAGGCTTGTTTGGAGATGAACAGCACGCCTCCAAACTGACTGAAAAAACTTGCTACTAAGCTGTTGTGTCAAGTGTGATGATTAACTTTTGATTATAATAAACCTGATTATTTTTCTTTATGCTGTGGGATCTAAGAAGTAACAAGTGTTTTAAGTATTAAAACCATTAACTGTTAATATTAATGGACAAACCATCCGGTTCGGCGAAGTGCTGCAAATGTGGACGTGCCTTGAACCTGCATTCTGTCTGAATTCCAGCAGGGGGCGACACGTGCGGTTGCAAAAGAAGGTCGGTTTCTGTAGAAGTCTATGAGAAAGTGACCCACTTCTCACTTGATTTATTACCTCAGTAAACATTTTCATAATGAGTTTATGGTCTCAATCGCTAGTTTTAAGTCTCGTTGATTTTAAAATCGGCGATAAAACGGGGGGTGTTTTATGGCGTGGCTATGACGTGATTACCAGTGATCGCTAGTTTTAAGTCTTCTGCAACACATGATGTTAATTTTTTTAATTATGGTCTCGTTGATTTTAAAATCGGCGATAAAACGGGGGGTAGTTTAGGGCGTGGCTATGACGTGATTACCAGTGAAAGTGTGTAATGTAACATAGAGTGTAAGCAGCTCCTCCCTCACTCCTCCCTCTCGTCTAAAATCGTCACATCCGCAACCAGGATGGCTGCGCCAGTAATGGCAAACTCAACGACTCATAGCACATCTCCACAAACCAATGGGTGACATCACACAAGCTCAGACCACTAATTAACAGTCTATGATTAAAACCTAGGTTGGGTAGCAAAACATGAGTTGCTGACATGAAAGCAATGTGTGAATCTCTGCGTTAGCAGATCAGATATTGAAAATCTGTCTTGTGTCCCTCAGAACAACCCCGGGCGTCCACCGCCCACTCTAAAGGAGATGATCCAAATGGCCGCTGAGATCGCGGACGGCATGGCTTACCTTAACGCTAAGAAGTTTGTCCACAGAGACCTGGCAGCTAGAAACTGCATGGTAGCTCACGATCTTACCGTCAAAATAGGAGGTGAGTTTTAGCACAAAAGGCACAAAAAGAGTTTTTGACAACAATGGCAGACAACAATGCATGCTGCTACTTACATCACTGTGACAGCAGATATAATTTGAAATTGATATTTATCCACATAGGAGCCCATTTTGAGATAGAGGTCAATTTAATATTGTTACTGTAGTGTGTACACTAGGTGTCTTCTTTACCAGTGTAGAGCAAATGGTTGCTGAGATGCGTTTACTGGATGCATTAATTTACTATCCTGTCTATGCAGCCCCTCTGTGGCTTCAAATTTTAACGTAACAATTATAACCCGTATATTAACCCATATATAATGAAACCGTACATTACATAATTCCATGCAGAACAGACAAGAGAACCAAACTGGCAAACCTCAACAACCGCATTCAAGTCAAATTAATTTAGATGTATTTATTCAACATCTTCAACATAAAACCCGTCATTGTGGAGTGCTTCACAAGGTAAATAAAATAATCCAACAGATTACAAACTGAATAGAGTGACACTGAAAAGTATTAGGGAATAAGTTAAATGACATTCAAATGTATTAAGCCCTTTAAACATAAAAAGTGTACACATCAGTGAATGCAACTAATTAAAATCATCTTTTCCTCCCAGACTTTGGAATGACCAGAGACATCTACGAGACGGACTACTATAGGAAGGGAGGGAAGGGCCTGCTGCCCGTCCGGTGGATGGCACCTGAGTCTCTGAAGGACGGAGTCTTTACCGCAAATTCAGACTGCTGGTCAGTGACACCTCTGATTTTGGGTTTGTGTGTTGGTGTAGATGCTATACATGGTATACTGTAACATGGTGTTGAGTGACAGCTGGTGTTAAGCAGTATCTTAAACAGGAGAATTAAATGTTAAGAAATCAGGGTTTGTGGAGGACATTCATAAAACTTGATCATTTATCATACAGCGTCCTAGAAGATTCTACAAGCAAAGAATAAAAGTCAGCTCATCAGTAGTAGCTTACTCATTGATAAAATTTCTACATCACAAATACATTATTTTATTTATTTATATATTTGTATCTTCCAAAGGTGAATAATTTCCTGTTGAATCCATTTTTAGTGCTTCTCCACACACCAGAATACCAAACAGTAAACACATTACAAATACTAAAATATGAGATCAGAACATGAGTGTGTAGCTAACCTGTTTTGATGCACCGTTGTTTACCAGCATCGCAGCCGCCGCCTCTGCCCTCAGTCTACCTGTTCCCTACATCAAGTGTTTACAGACAGATTACTCTGTCAGGTGCCTAATTGTCGTGTCCTCATTCTCCCTGTGTTGCTGTTGTTGTCTTTCTTAAACTTGTTTGCCAGGTCATTTGGGGTTGTGCTGTGGGAGATTAGCACACTGGCCGAGCAGCCGTACCAGGGCCTGTCTAACGAGCAGGTCCTCAAGTTTGTCATGGACGGAGGCTACCTGGACCGGCCAGACAACTGCGCTGACCGACTGTGAGTAGTAGTAGTAGATATGGACTGAAGAAAATTTCAATTCAATTCAATTTTATTTATAGTGTCAAATCATAACAGGAATTATCTCAGGACACTTTACAGATAGAGTGTAGGTCTAGACCACACTCTGTAATTTTCAAGGACCCAACAATTCCAGTGATTCCCCCAAGAGCATGCATGAAGGTGTAAGTGTGACAGTGGCAAGGAAAAACTCCCTTTTAGGAAGAAACCTCGGACAGACCCAGGCTCTTGGTAGGCGGTGTCTGACAATGCCGTTTGGGGGTTTGATGAACAATGGCAGTAACAAAGTCACAATTAAGATAATGACTAGAGTAGTTGTAATAGTTCATGGAGTCGTAGAGCACAGCAGGGCGTAACAGGGCGTGGCAGGGCGTTGGCCGGACATAGCAAGTCGATGCCGGCCATTGCAGGGTCTAATGGGGCACAGCAGGTCGTAGGGCAGGACCACGGCGACAGCTGCCACCATGATGTAGGTGCCTTCATGATCCAAGATGATGGTGCTGGGGGGACAAAGAACATACGGACTCCGGGGAAGCTCCCCGGAGCTAGGATAATAACAAGCATTTCTGGAACGTGAATACACACAGATGGAAAGAGAGAGGAGAGAGGAGCTCAGTGTGTCAAAGGAGGTACCCCGGTAGTCTAGAACTATAACCGCAGAGGGAGGCTGTGTTGTGGCGCCCCGCTGGTCTACTCCCTAAGTATGCGTAAGCTTTCTATGGGGAGAAGCAGTGATAGGATGGGGGTGCGCCATGACTGAGGCTACACACCCACCCCCGCCGGTCTAGGCGCACGCTGCAACTCCTCATACCCTAAATATAGTAAGCTTTCTATGAAGAGAAGCAGAGATATGGAGGAGGTGCGTCATGACTGCGGCTACACACCTTCCCCCGCCGGTCTAGACGAACGCTGCAACTCCTAACTTCCTAACTATAAGCTTTATCGAAGAGGAGAGTTTTAAGTTTACTCTTAAAAGTGGTGAAAACAACAAAGTTTTATTGTTAAATTATCTCAGACTTCCTGAGTCGTCAGTTTATTTACATTTCTCCAAATCACAAATTTGCACATCTACAATCTGCATTAGAGCTGCAACAATTGGTCGATATATCAATTAGTGCATTAACAAAAAATAAGTCAGCAACTATTTTAATGATTGATTAATCTTTTTTTTAAGCAAAAATGCCAAAAATTCTCTGATTCCAGCTTCTCAGATGTGAGGAAGTGCTGCTTCTCTCTGTTTTATATCACAATATATAATTGTAAACTGAATATCTTTGAGTTTTGGATGGTTGGTTGGATAAAACAAGACATTTGAAGACCTCATCTTGAACTATGAAAAAGTGCAGGGGAAATCTTTCTCTGTTTTTTGCCATTTTATAGGCCAAACGATTATTGACTGATCAAGAATATAATCGGCAGAATAATGGATAATGGAAGTAATTAGTTGCAGCTGTAATCTGTACAACAAACAGGAAAAATAAAAGAAGCTTTTAGCAACTGCCAGGGCGGACAGACATGCAATAGATGTTGCATGTAAAAACAGAGTAGACTGTAGTACAATTACAAAATGTAGAAACAGGATGACAATATCAGATT